>CAUYRT010059815.1:0-96066 GCA_963574885.1 Lepilemur ruficaudatus | reverse complement strand
AAATTAATTGGCCAACTAAAAATATATAGAAAAAATTAGCCGGGCATGGTGGCGCATGCCTGTAGTCCCAGCTACTTGGGAGGCTGAGGCAGGAGGATTGCTTGAGCCTAGGAGTTTGAGGTTGCTGTGAGCTAGGCTGACCCCACAGCACTCACTCTAGCCCAGGCAAGACAGTGAGACTCTGTATCAAAACAAACAAAAAAAACAAAAAAAAAAACAAAAAAAAATTTTTTTTAAAGTTTTAATACAGTCTGCTAAATTATCCTCCAAAATGATTTTACCAGTTTACACCAATTTATTTTACTTATTGAGAAACTCAGGAAAATTCCACAGGAATCAGAGCCTCAAGGCTTAACATTTGAGGAGGTGCATGTTTTTAATGTTTTTGTGGGAACTATCAAGACACGATACGAATAAGCAAGCCTCTGATCTGCAGACTCCCCGCAGTAATCACATTTGTCCTTCTCTCCAGGTCCATGGACAGAAAGCTGCTTGGGAGGACCCTGTAGAGTGGGTCCGGGACACTCTTCCCTGGCCATCAGCCCAACAAGACCAATCAAAGCTGTACCACCTGCCGCCACCCACCGTGGGCCCTCACAGCATTGCCTCCCCTCCTGAGGACAGGACAGTCAAAGACAGCACCCCAAGTTCTCTAGACTCAGATCCTCTGGTGAGTAGAAGCCATCCTGGGGTAAAAGTAAGTATTATAGGACCAGGGGCTGAAGAACATCAGCAGAGCCAGACCAGGAGGAGGCCAGTGAAGAGCTCTGAATATTAGAATCCAGGGTTATAAAGATCTGGGATCTCACTTATGCTAAATAATCAGCATCCCAGCAAGATGCATTCTAGCGTCTCAGGCAGATCTCACATAGGAATATCAGCCAAAGAAGTCAAGCAGTAGCACACATTAGTACTGTATTTCTGCCTCTCTGCTGGAGCCCTTGTAGAAAGCAGGCTGAGACAGGTACAAACTGGGCTGGAATATTATATTTGCAATGCCTGTAACCGAAAGAAGACTGGTATCCAAATGGAAGAATGCACAAAGGATTCGCACAGGCATTTGACTAGAGGAAAAGCAAATGGCCAATAAAAACATAAAAAGATCG
Source organism: Lepilemur ruficaudatus (assembly GCA_963574885.1). Classification (NCBI taxonomy): domain Eukaryota; kingdom Metazoa; phylum Chordata; class Mammalia; order Primates; family Lepilemuridae; genus Lepilemur; species Lepilemur ruficaudatus. Next base: position 94,960 of record CAUYRT010059815.1, on the reverse strand, counting down.
TCCACCTCACTAATAACTGAGGAAATGCAAATTAAAACAGGAGATACCATTTCATGTTGGCAAAAATAGCATGTGTGGAAGCACAGACTTTTCACCCTCTGCTGGTGGCATGTTTGTTGATAAAACCATTTTGGAGGACAATTTGGCAGATTGTACTAAAACTTAACATGTGCAAATCCTACGACCTTGCAATTTTACCTTTCAAGTAGGAAATCCTTCCAATTTAGTCATAATACATTTTTATTTACATTTTGACTTTGTTGAAAATAGATGTCATCTGTACAGAAATGCTTTTACATTGGAAGACCATTAATAATCATGTAGATAGAAGAGAAGGTGAAAGGCAGATTCAATAGAGAATGCAGTAGGCTTATTTAGCTGAAATGGAGGGTCCCAATCTTAAAGCATTAAGAGAAAAAAGTAGGTAAAGAGAAGGAAGTGAATACACTGAGGTGTTTTGACTTAACATGAAGCAACAGGGTTTGTAAGCTAGGGAAAAACAGGTTCATAATAACACAGAGTCTAGCTGTTGGATTATAATCTATTGGAAGGGGAAATTGTTAGATGTTCTTATAGCACTTCTCATGTTCCTCCCAGTGTTAGCTGGTATGTTCAGGCCTTCTGTCCTCTCGTGGAATGCAAGCACTTTGCAGGCAGAGTGGTCTTGTTCTTTTCGGTATTCCTCCACATGTCACACCCAGCATGGCATCTTGTACAACACATATATTCCCAGGTGACAGTTGTGCATGCACATGTTTACAAATAGGGTTGAAGCAATCATCACTGCTTTTTCATGAGCTACCTATAAACTCTGAGCTCTTAATTACTTATAAACCAAGGATTAGACCCATGATCTCTACTTTTTTACATTTACCTTCTGTGGGCTTCTCTGAGACTTCTGAGCGTCTCAAATCTCATTAATCTATCTTTTTGCCCTTCTTTAGATGGCCATGCTGCTGAAACTTCAAGAAGCTGCCAACTACATTGAGTCTCCAGATCGAGAAACTATCTTGGACCCCAACCTCCAGGCAACACTCTGAGGGTCCAGTAGTCACCGTCACTCCGGACAGCAGAACGCTGGCGTCAGCTATGTTCGCTCCTCCTCTCCCCTCTCTTCTTTCAGAGCACTGGCTCCCCCGCCCCAGGAGGAGAGCAGGAGGGAGGAGGAGGTGAAGGAGGAGGGGCAGGTTCTTGGTGCTGCACCTTTGAGAACTTCCCAGTAAGGATTGGTGGGGTGGAGTTTGGGAACTTGTGTCCCCTAAATACATTACTGGCCTCCTCTCATGACTTTGGGGAAAAGATGATTCTGGATCTTTTCCTTGACCTCTTCTTTCAATTACAAACTCCTGGGCTTTCTGGGGAGGGGTTCAGAAGACATCAAAAAACTCTGCAGCAGTCCAAACTGATTCTCACAAACAACTCTGAGAGAGACAGTCATGCACGGGGAAATCTGAGTGAGGCAGGATGCTAGCCTGACTTTCTCACAGACCCTTCCCAGTTCCGTCACCACTGCCAACAACTCTTCCCCCGGAGATCTGGCTGGAGCCCAGAAAAAGAAGCATGTGGTTTTAAAAATGTTTAAGTCAATCTGTAAAAGGTTAAAAAAAAAATGGAAAAAATGAAGCTGGAGAGGGGAACCAGTTGCCAAGGTAGAAAGAGAGCTGCCCACTCCTGCCCTCTGGATGATGTAGGGGACATTGACAAGACGGTTGCCAACCTAAGAAGTCGCCAAACCACAAAAATAACATTACAGCCTTCAGAGAAAGATGAGCTCTGTCTTTCTACCCTCTAATTTAACATGCATGAGAGTCAATAAACCCTACTTTTTTATTTTTGTTTTTTTATTTTGTTTGTATTTTTTCTCCCATTTGCTATTCATTTTCCTTTTCTTTTGTTTTTGTTTTTGTTTTGTTTTGTTTTCCATTTCCTCACATGTCCACAAGATGCTTGGGTTGCTTTTCCATGGGCTAGTTTGGCTTTTCCAGGTGGTTTTTCTTTGGAGAATCTGATGCCATGTAATTGGCACCAGCTAGACACCTGCCATGCCACTATCTTTGGCATCCTTAGGGCTTCTGTGACACATGAAGCATTGGCCCAGAAGTAGTGGGAGAAGAGGAGCCCAGTTCTCTTGACCTCCCGTTTGAGAAAGCACACGTTCTGCCTGGGAGCTCAGCAGCCAGCCTCTGGCATCAGAGGGTCTATATAGCCCCATCTTGAAGGAAGATTTACTCTGAGCTTCATCCTGGACTGGAGGAAAACCAGGAAATTAGAAATATTCCCCCGTCTTGTGGCCTGTTTGGCCCCTCACTGCACTATTGTGATGGTAGCCACTTTGCCTGACTGAATCCAAATATCCCAGCTGGCGCTTACTATTTGTTTTTGACAAGTGAATATTCACTTATAAGAGACTGGACATCTATGTGAGATAATCCCAATCAGAATATAAATTTCAAGGAGTCTGACTTGGTCGCCAACATCTGCCTTCCAAAGAGATGCTACCTTTTGCAAAAGTCCCTTTCCTATTGCCCTGAAGCTCTGACAGTCCCTGTTCTTTCATTTTACCAGTACTTAAAAACTGAGTACTTACTGTGTACCAGTCAATAGGCTTAAAAAAAAAAAAAAAAAAGACAAGACTTGGGCCCCTAAATTCACAGTCTAGTAGGAAATGTTAACCTCCATTAAGTGTACACCCCTTTGTTATCTAGACCTTCAAGATCATTGAAGAAATGTAGCTGAAACCCAAGGAGCCAGATAGAAAGAAGCCTTTGATTAGCTGTCCAATACATGGGGGGCAGAAGATCTGGGATCGGTTAAGACGGAGCCTGAGAGACTATGGAATCTTGCTTGTCTGGAGCAGGCAAGTCTACTTCCTACTATTTCTGAAAGGCCCTGTGGGACCAGATTCCAGGCTGAGCTGCCTCGTAGGCTGAAGTTTCAGGGCTCTGCAGGTCAGGGATATGTGATGAGCCTGGGCCAAAGTGTTTGCTCTTCAGATTCCTAAGTAGCACAAGACTTTATCAGAATCTATAGTCATCCTAACCCAGATCACTCTTCCACCCAGCTGAGGAGTCGCTGCACCTGATTATTCATATCAAACTATTTTCATTTAGATCCACAAGAAGGTCGAGACTGTGCCCCAGAAAAGCTTCTGCATTCACCTAGTAAGCTCCCAGGGATGACAGGGTTCTCTGTGATGGAGACCATTATCGCTATTGCTGCTAATTCCACGAGCTGTGAAGATCCCCAACCAACTCAGCTATAAAATATGCAATTCTGTGGTGGGAAGAGGCTGTTTGTCCAAGGATGGTGCTGAAATCACTGCCTTAAGGTCTCTGCTGTGCAAAATGAGGAGGCCCCAGAGCTGGGTATTCTAACTTAGAAGGAAGGGAAGACTGGACGGGCCTACTTGGGACCTAGGCCTCTGCTGAACCCTATCCTAAGTTCCAGTCCCGTGGCAAGGCTCAGACTTTAACGCCATCTCAATCTGGTGGTTGAGCTCTTAACTCTTATTTTTTGGTGCTGCCCAGCCAGTGCCTTCTGTCGTGGATGTTACTGGCTACTTGAGCAAAAGGAGAGGGGAGAACCCCTTCTTTCATTCCAACTGCCTCAGACCCCAAAGCGATTCTTGGCTCTCTGATAACTATGGATACCACCGTGAATTTTATCTGGATCCTCAGCAGGTTGATTCTGGAGGCCTCTCTTGCTATGGCTTTTCATTTCTGTTTCCTGGGATCCACCACCCTCCACTCTCAGTTGACTGCTGCATTTAGCCCAGGTCTTCAATTGCTTTCCTCCAGGAAGTGTGTTTCCATCTAGTGAGGTGATACTGAAGCCTCAGCTTTCCCTGAGCCTGGGACCCTGTTTACAGATGCTCATCTGGGCCCTTCACTGTGGGGATCAGTCATCTCACAAAGGAATCATGGTTCTGTGGCAACTGCAGAAGGTTGAGCCTCCTCATGGTGCTATAACCTCTTGGGACGCTCGTCCAGACTTCTCTGAAGCAGAGAACCTGAGCTCCCTCCTTCACTGCCCTAGAAATAATAGCAAGGAGCAAATCCACAGCATTCGCTCCTCCCTGCGCACCTGCTTCTTGGTTGAGACCACCGGGATCCCTCAAAAAAAGAAAAACTGGATCCCATAGCTAAATTCTCAACCCCTAGGCACCTTTGGAAGAATCCAGCCTATCTAATACTGGAATTTGTGCTATTCCCTCCTCTCCAGCCCCCAACTCCACCCCTCACCAAAGTTGGCTAGGAAATGACATGGTTCCATACCCAATGTCAACCTATGGGGAGAGCCACAACTCCAAGAGAGGTTCCTCAGCAGCGTCCCTCTCGTTTCTGGATGAAGAAGACCAACAAGTTTTGTCCAATGTATTTGTTTCTCAGTTCTTGCCTAGGCTCTAAAAATAAAATACTAGGTAACTGGAGGTTAACCTGGGACCTGATGTGTGTGTGTTTGTGTGTGTGTGTTTGTGTGAGCAGTCTGCTGTTGCTGTTTCCTATCTGCTGAGGCTTCATAGAATATTTTTTAAAAATCTATGCTTTGTGGCAGCTCCACGGTGCTTATCTCTGTCTTTGTGTAAATCTCTATACCAGTGTCTTTGTCTTGTAGTCTAACCATTGGGAAGGGAGAGGCTGGCAGGGAAGAAGAATTTGCTAAAATTTCATGGGAAGACCCTACAATGAAATTCTTACTGGTTGGTGTACTGTGTTTTGGTCTTGAATTGCCAACCTGCCAACTGATCTATTCATATTCCTTAAGGACTTAAGACGTAAGGAATTTTTTTTCATTTCTTGCTTTCTGGTTTACCTAGTTTGCAGGACTCAAAGTGGACCTAATCTCACCCCCATCTCTTCACCTTTAGCTCCCTGAGATAAGGGTCACACTATTCAGAGGGATATCCCCTTACAGTGGTCTGAGAAGTAACTCTATTTCCTGTAGTTTTCCAAAAGAGGAGGAAAAGAGAAGTGGTATCACAAACACCCTCACATCAGCACCTGGGATAGAACCCATATATACCCTGCATGCAGGTGAAATTTGCCTGACTGAATGGGACTCAGTCCTACAAACCAAGATCAAGGAGATACCTACATGATACTGTAAGGATTTTTAGTGCAAACTGTTTGGAGGGGAAATTGTCCTAATCACACCTTTAACACAGAGGTCAAGTGCTAAAGTGACCCAGATCACCAAAAGCAGCTCCTCATCATACTTTATTTTTTCTTTCCTTAATCCTGGGCATTAGCTAAGTGACAGCCAAGTAGTAGATTGTATAAGCCAACCCCCATGATGGGGTAAAAAAATGTGCTTTTGCAGAGGGTTTATTAATAATGGAGATGGACATGGTAGTGTAATGCTGGCACACTCCTATGATGACTGTAATAACTACTCACGAGTTCTGGTGCATGGCCCCACTGAGGAGGCCGTAAGTAATAAAATGGTCTCAGGGACACTGTTCCCAAAAGGCCAAAGCCTGAAGATATTGCCATTTATAATTGAATCAGCCTCATATCATATTCATGAGTCCTCAATCAACCTGATCAGGGATATATGGGGCACCAACTTGGCTGTCCCTGCTGTCCAGGGTGCATGTGTGCATGTCTGCTCAGCCTCACCCTGTGAGTGAGCAGTGCCAGCCACAGATCCTGGAAAAGGTGGTAGCAAACTGGAAGATGCTACAGCCCTTCAGTGAGGAAACCTGGCAAGATTTAGAAGCTGCAGGGAAACCAAGACAGTTAAAAATTAAATCTATGTATACTAGATCCTTCCAATTTGATGTTTTGGCCATTTAAATATTATGCCATGAATTTTCTGTGGCAAGGGTAGTCATGGAAACAAGTAAACCTCCTAGATCCTTGATTCAACCCTTTCATTTTTTAAAGCAGTGGTTCTCAAAGTGTGGTTCCAGATCGGCAGCCTCAGCAACATTTGGGAACTTACTAGAATGAAATTCCAGATCTACTGACTCAGAAACTCTAGGGAGAGGGCCCAGAAATACGTGTTTTAGGAAGTCCTCTTGGTGATTCTGATGCACGCTGAAGTCTGAAATTCTACCGTTTAAAGGAAAAGCCCTTTAGAGTATCAGGGTCCCCACACTGAGGGCCTTTTAGGACCAAAATAAGGTTTTAGCTTGTAATTCAGGCTTTAACATTAATTTCAAAGTCACCTTTCTCTTGCTTCCTTATGTTTCTCTTTTTCCTTTAATTTTAACAAAGAGAAGGTATGTGTGTTTTTGGACACAAGTTAGGAGAGTGTTTTGCATCTTTCCTAGTTCAGAGAAAAATGTCATTCCCCTGAAATTTCTGCTTGGCAAACTAAGGGGCTTCAACATAGGAAAGCAGTTGAAGGACTCTTCTACACTGCTCTTCTGCCAGATTATTTGTATCTATTCTGAGCCTTTTCTGATTATGTAATAGGATGGGAAAAGTTTTTTTAAAAAAATCTAATGTGTATTTCCATGACAACGTGTTCTCCCAGCAACATCCCGCTCCTTTATTTGAGTTATAAAGGGCACTGCTGGGCCTGAGAGCCTGGCTAGGACCTCCTTCCTCAAGGCCGCTCTCAACTGCGGCTCCAGTATCCTAGGAAGGCCCCTGATGCGTGTTCACTCAGCTCATAGGAGAGTCCTGCACGATGAAGACACAGCACTGGGCACCGAAGTCCCTGGGCTCATCCTTTCTTTTCCCCACAACAGGACCTGGATACAGAACTACTCAGCCAAGGCAATAGAATAAAATCCTTTAAAAAATATATCTAAAAAGAGCTTCATATCGTTCCAGACTCACAGACTAGCTGATGGGGCCATGGAGGAGATGAGGTTGTTTAGAACTGGTTTTTGTTTCAAGTTTGTCAAGTTTTCCCGTGAGAGAACGTTTGAGTAGAGCACAAAGAAACAAGCAGTAGCAGGAATAGGTCTCCTGAGTTCAGAAACTAAGCAGTGGGAGGAAGAACTAAAGCCTGGGGAAAGCAAGTATAAAATAATTGCACTAAAATCACCTCCTCAGTCCCCAAAAGGCTGATGATGGGTCCTTTGGCCATCTGTGTGGTCTTCCTCCTTCCCTCCCATTTCTCTAAGACTAAAGACAGTAAGATACTAAGGCAAGAGCTCTCATATCGAAGCCAGTCTCTGTGCTACTGCCGTGCAGTGGCTTCCCACTTCCTAATGTTTTTTGTTTGTTTGTTTTTGATTTTTCTAACAACAAAAAAAAAACCCTTTTTTAAAAAAAAAATGAATTCCAACCCCTGCTAGCTTCCTCCTTACACCCCCATCCCATGTTGGGCAGCGCTGTTTATGTGATGGAGTTTGTTTCTCAAATGCATGGTGTTCCTCAGGTGGAGGGTGGGCAGAAGTTTTTGCAACACTTTTTTTTTAAGTTATTGAGGGTAAACCCCCAAACCAGGATATGTGTGTGTCTGTGTGTTTATGTTTTTTTCTCATTTGACCTTCTCCTCTTCCAACCTACCCCCTTTTATATCTAATGTAGGAAAGTAAAACCGAATCTGGAAAGCAAACCGTTGTATATAGTTGCGGTAACAATCATGAAGAGAGCTGGGCTATCCCCTCGGTAATTCATATTAAATAATAAATTGGTTAAAAATTCAATCCGTGCCAGGGCCAGCTGAAGAGGCCTTTCCCCGTCACCAGAGGCCCCCTCATCTGGGCCCTCTGTCCATCAGGCATGTCTCCTCCCAGCAAGACTCATCTGTTCGATGCCATTACGTTTCAATAAAGTTATCTCTTGTATTGTCCACTTGTTCTCTCTAGCTCCCTCTCTGCCTGGTTTCTGTCTCCATTTATCTTGTGTCCCATTGCTTGATCTGGAAGGTGAGACTAATTGTGGTCATTTGCCTAACCCAGAAGTAAAACCCACCTGCCTGGAAACATCCAAATCCTAAGCAGGAGTCTCTCGACTCTTGTGGTTGTGGGGGGAGGGACCGTGCTGGCACATTGCAATTGTAGACATAGTATCCTTCACTAAGACTTAAAACATCCAGCCCCAAAATTGGACCGCCATCCTCAGCCACAATGTTTGAAAACATACTGCCCTCTAGACTTTCCTAAATTTTTTTCTTGGGTTATAATTGAGTTAACCTACACAAAAAGAAACTGTTCTAATGCAGTTTATCTTGATTTGGCCACTGGAAGAAGGAAAATAAGTCTTACTATTGCCCATTGCAGAAATGCAGGGTCTAAGAAGCAAAATTTTCCCTATGAAATTGTTGTGATAACACAGTCCACCTCTGCCTTCTTATCTTGGGAAGTGACAAATGTGTTTAGAGTTCTCCTCAAGCCAGGCAATGGGTATGCCTGAGGCAGAAGGAGTGTTTGAGCCAATATCGTGGGACCCTATCTGAAATAAATAAAATTAAGAAAGCATTCTTTTGGAAGAATCCTCAGATGAAGTGACTTAAGCCCTAACTGTTAGCAGTTTAGCATCCACAATCTTAGAAATGACCTAGGAATTGCTAACTGGTTTCCTGTGCCATGTGGGAATGAACCCACTTGGTAAGAGTTCCTGGAAACCATTTCTAAGGCACCAAACCTGAACCCCTTACTAAGAAATACCTCTTCCTCTTTGCTCTTATGTTTATGAATTTTATGAGCGTCTGCATACCTTAGGCCATTTCCTACAACCAGCCCATCCGCCACACCAAACTGCTCTTGCTTCTCCACCCCTTAAATATCCATCTATAACTTCTCTGGGAAAAAACTCATATGTTCTCAGTTAATAGGACTCGTTCTCAAGTAGTCACATACAGTCACTCTGGAGGAAATACCCTTTCACACGCAGGTGCTCTCCCCTGCCCACCCACTTTCCGATTTTGAAGTGGGACTCATCTAGGCTGAAAAAACCAAGACCTTTCTAAGGAGACCACCCCGCACTGCTCAGTTCACTTTAGTTTCTTTTCCCCCCATCTTTGGATTCCCAAGGCTAAGAGATGAAGAGACTCACTTGAGCCAATTTTTTTCAGTATTGGGGGGGGAGGGGAAAGAAACTAGTTTAAAATAGGTGCTATTTCTGGGCAAGACATGGTGGCTTACGCCTGTAATCCCAGCACTTTGAGAGGCCCAGGAGGGAGGATAGATTGAGGCCAGGAGTTTGAGACCAGCCTAGGCAACATGGCTAGATCCTATCTCTACAAGATTTTTTTTGAGATTAGCCAGGTGCAGCGGAGCAAGCCTGTAGTCCCAGCTACTCGGGAAGCTGAGGCAGGAGGATCGCTTAAGCTCAGGAGTTCAAGATTGCTGTGAGCTGTGATCGCGCCACGGCACTTCAGCCTGGGCAACAGAGCAAGACCCTGTCCCTTTAAAACAAACAAACAAAAGCTATTTCTGACCAGACTTCCATCCTTAAAGCCCTCTATATTCATTCCCATCCCACCTGCTCTCTTCTAACAGTGTCTTATACCTGAAAGATCCAAGAATCTAAAGTCATATATCACGGCCTTTATTCCAAGTGAGACTGCTAACTCATGCAACTTTAGGAAAGCTCCCTAACCGCTCTGGAGCTCAGTTTTCACATAAATCGAAAGTGATCCCTGCCGGGCGTGGTGGCTCATGCCTGTAATCCTAACACTCTGGGATGCGGAGGGGGAAGGATTGCTTGAGGTCAAGAGTTTGAGTCCAGCCTGAGCAAGAGCGAGGCACCGCCTCTACTAAGATTAGAAAAATTAGCCGGGCGTGGTGGTGCACGCCTGTAGTTCCAGCTATTCGGGAGGCTGAGGCAGGAGGATCGCTTGAGCCCAGGAGTTGGAGGTTGCAGTGAGTAATGATGACGTCACTGCACTCCAGCCTGGGTGACAGGAGACCTTATCTCACAAAAAAAAAAAAAAAAAAAAGACTCTGGGAGGCCCAGACGGGCGGATCGTTTGAGCTCAGGAGTTCGAGACCAGCTTGAGCAAAAGCGAGACCCCGTCTAAATTAGCTGGACAACTAAAAAATATATATATATTTTTAAAAAAGCCGGGCATGGTGGCACATGCCTGTAGTCCCAGCTACTTGGGAGGCTGAGGCAAGAGGATCCCTTGAGCCCAGGAGTTTGAGGTTGCTGTGAGCTAGACTGACGCCACGGCACTCTAGCCCGGGCAACAGAATGAGACTCTGTCTCAAAAAGAAAGAAAAAAGAAAAGAAAAGAAAAAAGAAAGACAAAGTGATCCTTGCCGCGAGAAGTGCAGTTTTCGTTCAGCAGGCAGGCGGCGCTGTCTCTGGAGGCTTAGACCTATTCCCCGCTCCCGCCCGCTTCTGTGCGCAGGCGCAGCTTCGTGGATTGGCCGCGCGCGGGCGCCGTCATTCGGCGGCGGGTCCCGGCCGCGGGGCTGGCGGGCTGAGGGGAGAAAAGATGGCGGCAGCGGCGGCGGCTGGTGCGGCCTCCGGGCTGCCGGGTCCAGTGGCACAAGGATTGAAGGAAGCATTGGTGGATACGCTCACCGGGATCCTGTCCCCAGTGCAGGAGGTGCGGGCGGCTGCCGAGGAACAGATTAAGGTGCTGGAGGTGACGGAGGGTGAGTGAGGCGGGACCGTCACGAGGATGGCTCAGCGGCACAATCCGCTGACCGCAGCTCTGGACCGCCAGGGGACATGGGGAGCCTGAGCCAGTTGGAGATCCGGGCGCCGGAGAGAGGAGTAGGAAGCGAGAGGCTGACGTCGCCGGTTGGCTGTGAAAGTCCCGAGAGGGGAGGCTCGCCTGGAGAAGAGGGTCGGGAGAGGTGGAGCCTCAGGGGCGGGGGGAGGGTGGAGACTTGGAAAGATAGATAGAGCCTGGGCTCTGCAGAGGACAGAGATGGAGCTAGACTTGGTGCTGCTGGAGGAGCGCGGTCCGGGAAATATGTTTTGAGTTTAGGGGCGGGGTCTTTTGATGTTCTCGTCACCAGCTCGCTTGTACTAGGGTAAGAGTAGGGAAGCTACTAGGAGGAGCGGTGGGAGGGTAGGGCCTTGGGAAGGCAGCGATCACAGCTTGGGTGCCATCAGACAAGTTTCTGCTTCTGAGTTGTAAACCTAGCTAGTGGTTTGTACTCTTCATGTGGTCCCAGAAATTAAGTTAAATACATATGCAACTGATTCACCTTTAGCTGACCATACTCACCACTTATCTTCAGAATAATTTGTAGTAATTAAATAACTGCATTTGTCTGTAGGGGAACTGATCATCACTTGCTTTTGATTCTTTGTCCTCATCATCTTACTGTGTGCTTTAAAGTGATGGTAAAGAAAATAAACTATCGGTTTGAGATTTTTTTTGTCAGTTTCTATCTGAGTGAGCCTTTCACCATGCCCAGTATAGTCACATTACAAAGAATAATTTAATCCTGAAACCAAAGGAGGGAAGATCTTATTGGTCTTTATGTAAGAAATGTATCTGGTCTGAGCTTATTGCTAGAACTGCAAATCCTCAGAATCCCTCAGCTCAGCAGAATATTTCTACCATTACTTAAAGACCTTTTCAGAGCTATGGGAAATTGTCCATGGTCTGAGCAGTCACACACAAAACCTTGAGTTAACTCTCAGATTTATTTTTATTGAAAAGAATTTTTTAAAATCTCCTTTAAATTTGGTTTTATTTTCTCCCACAATATAAAAGAGCTGTTGAAAACAAATTTCCTTCTATTGCAAATATGTTACGATTTGGGATCTTACAGGTTAGAGACTATTTTGAAGGCCTGGTTGTAATTGTCATTGTTTTATAAAGTATCAGACCCTACAAGAGGAGGAACCACTGGATAAGAGAAAGTTGCTGGAGAACCACGCATAAACTAGTTTTTATAGGCTCCTAGGTAAAATTCCTTTATTCATGTTAGTGTCTCTGTCTCCCTTGGGTATGAGGAGGAGTGACAAAGCAAAAGAACCTCATCACATTCAAGTTGCTTCTTGAATAAAGTGCGTGCCTGATGCACATTGATCCTAGTTAAACCTTCCCTGGATGATACACAGTGTTCCTGGTGCCTCAAATGCGTGTCCGGCACCTTTTCTATGAAAGGGAAACCTTCAGTCATGTTTGAACTGTTCAACAACAGCTCCACTTTAGTTCTGATATCTTCAACTCTTGCCAAATACCATGGTCTCGTCTAGGCAAAGTAAGTTATAAACTTCTTGGGGTCTTTTTGAAGCTCTGGTCTTTCGCTTTCTTCATTTTTGGAGGTCTTGCGTGAAATTTCAAATTTCAGGAGTACAGAATTTTGATCTAGGCCACTGGTGAGAAATAGATTGACTTCCCGTCATTCCCTGTGGCCCCATAATTTACTGGTAGTGTGCTGTCATGCATACTGTGAGAAGTATGGAAAGGCATTGATGCAGTGACCTGATATTGGTGGTCTAGTAGTAAGACATATGACTCAGGTTTAGGATGTGGCTACAGGGTTGGATTAAGTCCCTAAAGTTGAGTGCATGCAGTGCTTCAGACCCTTTGGAGGCTATTTGTGTCTTTAAAATAGTGCGGCTCCTTGTTTATCCCCAAAACTATAGAGATTCAACCCCTTCTGTACCTATTTTTAGGTGGAGGATGATGATCCATTTCTTGGATATAGTATCCTCTCCTTTCCTCCTCTTGTGGCCTTTAACAAGTTGTCTTTGCCATTGGGTCCACTGGGAAGAATATTTCACATTTTATAGTCTGTCTGAATCTCTCAGATGTTTTCTGAATATGGTCTAATAGTTTCTCTCTACCAGCCATAGTCTTTCTTTACATAGAAACATAGCACCTGGCTTCCCAGCCAGGGTTTAGCCAACTGTCTGGCCTGATGAAACTGGCAGGACATTGTTCCTGCTCATTAGAAGGCCCTGCAGGCCAAGATGAGGAGCCATTCTTGCAAATAAATGAACAAATTACTTTCCACCCCTTTGGAGTTACTTCACATTTTAGTTTTATCCTGGTGGAAGGAACCTTGCTTTCTGCTTCTAGGAAACAGTCTACCTTAAAATTTGAAGTTAATGAGAAATCCAGGAGTTGGTATCTATCATTATTAGGTTCTGGTAATCTTTTGATCCTTTTTTGGCCACCCAGGATCAGGTGACAACCAGATCTAGTCCCTCTGTCCTCTCAAATAACCACACTCTCTTTGTGAGCCACTTGTTATTGCCTCACATAGAAAACTGGTCCCACCTGATCCTTATGATTAACTGGTCTGTTCCCTTTGCCAAAAATGTGTATCTCCAAGTAATAACCCCTACTCTTGGATATTAAGTGGAAGAACCTCTAATTTGTGGGAAAAGGACACAGGTCAGTTGTCAACTCCCTGTTAAAAAAAAGGACAAACAAGAGAGGTTGACTGATGTGACAAAACTGTACCATAGATGGGATTTTAAAAAGCAATTATCTTAGAAAATGGAGGTTGCTGGTGCCTAAAGTACATCCTAATCATTTAGTATGCCAACTGGTATTTTCTGAAAAGTAACTTGCCTATAATTAATTATCACATTTTCTAGAATGGGCACCCATTCTCTTAAGTCAAGGAAGTGTGTGTATGTGAGATGTCCACCAGAATTACACAGTGTGTCAATTTGAAAAGGATCAAGATAGGCTGCTTCATCAGCTTGGTGTCCTGGAATAATTTTCTTGAGCCCCTATGTTGGCCATTTTCCCTAGTCACTTGGAATCTGGGGGATACCCAGCAAACCTCACAATATTTAAAGCCTATTTAACAGGGCTAATTGGAGAAGGAAATGGTGCCAGTAACCAGCTTCTTCAGACAGCACTCACTCCCATCCTGGATTGAGAAGAACATTGCTTGAAAGTTTGGACGTTCCCATGCCATACCGTACTTAGCAAGTAATTGTTAGCCTTTCATTTTTCTTAGGAGGAATGAGATTTTGAGTTTGATCCACAGGGTTTGCAGGAATTTAGTTTCACCTCAATAGGGTAAAAGTAAAGCTTTTTGATAGAGCATTCTTCTAATTCAATTTTATTTGATAGGCAGTGTCATGTCAACCATTTTATAAACATATTAATAGTAACTAAAAAGACTGGAGAGATTGTGAATAGCCAAAAATCTCTTACATCAAAGTCTAATATTCTCTATTCAGCTTCATCAACTTTTTTTTTTTTTTTGTCTGACTTACAGTAAGATCATAATCATCTTTTGAGAATGTCAGCTCTTTATTTTTGGTGTATTTATGCTTTACTTTTTTATATCTTAAGAATGAAGTTCTTTCCTTCTTTTTCTTCATTTTTCTCTACTTTTTTCTAAGAATAAGTATCACCCAAATGATGGAATGAGTTGCTTCCGTTCAAAAGCTTTAATTCTCCAGGCCAGCATAGCACAGACTTTCTTTTATAACTAGATACAGACCCTAGATCAAGTTCTTCTTTTAGTTATTTCTTTTTTGCCTGTTAGAAATGAAGACATTTCCCCCATCATTTGGCCTTGTCTTGTTCCCAGCAGACATGTTACAGAGAATACGTTTTTCTTTCCTTCTACCATGATTATGTTGAACTGGGGGCGGGGGGAAATTATTTCTCCCTCACCTTCCCTGGCATTCAGATGCTGCCCAGATACCTGTGTTGATTTCCCCATCTTAGATGCCTAGAGAGATGATCCTGCTGGCTGGAAGTTTGCTTTCTGGTTCTCATGGGCACTTTTCTGGCTCTTTTGCAGTATAGCGTAAACACTGTCCACCTGAGAAGGGAGCCCCTCAAGGATCCAGACGCACTCCTGGGCATGTGGCGGGCACTGAGCCGAGCGGAAGGCGGCCACGCTCGGAAAAAGGCCAGTGGTAGAGTTTTCTTTTTCCTTTCAGCTGTGGTTTTGTGGTGTTTACCAACCCCGATAAGAAGCAGGGGGCTTCTCCAGAGCTCCGCTTGAAACTCTGCCCTTCTCCAAACAATCCTTGTTCACTGTTCTTCCCGATAGTTAGTTGACTGTCAAAGCACTGCCAAGTCTTATGTCTCTCTAGTATAGTAGACCCTTCAGACCAGTAGCATGTATTTCTTCTTCTTCTTCTTCTTTTTTTTTTTTTTTTGTTGTTTTTTGTTTCTATTTTGATTAAGGGCCTGGCTCTGTTTCCCTGGCTAGAGTGTAATGGGGTCATCAGAACTCACTGCAAGCTCCTGTGCTCAAGTGATCCTTCTGCTTTAGCCTCCCAAGTAGCTTTGGGCTATAGGCGTGTGCCATCACGCCTGGCTAATTTTTTTCTTCTTTGTAGAGATAGGATCTTGCTATTGCCCAGGCTGGTCTTGAACACCTGGCCTCAAGCAGTCCTCCTGCCTCAGCCTCCCAAAGTGCTAGGATTACAGGCATGAGCCACCATGCCTAGTTCTGTATTTCTTAATGGATTCTTTATTCTCTGTGCTCCCCTTTGGATTTTCCCTTCTAAGCCAAGTTGTAGATAGGCAATGTTTTTGCCAGGCAGGGTGAAAAGAGAGAAAGAGGAGAAAGGATAAAAAGAGAGGGGAGCAAAAGACTAAAAGTCTAGATTAGAGAGTGAAAGAGCAAAGGATTTCTTAGAAAGGAAGTCAGAGGTTACCATTTTAGATTGGAGTAAAGGTATTATATAATCAAGAACCTAGAGTCAGGTAAAAACCCAGCTTAACAGAATGAGTCTATCCTTATTTCTCCTTGAGAAAAGGAACTTGAGAAATTAAATTTCCTAACAAAATAGCTTTAGAAAGCTAACTGATAGAGCCTTCTTGGCAGTGTTCCCCTTTGGCTTAACCTCATAGATTGAATCTTAGTTTAATCCTAAATGGTCCTTCCCAAGCAAAACAAAATAAAATGGTTATTTGTGTCTGTATCTCTTGTATTTTCCCTGCCTTAATCATCCCAAAGTAAAGCTATAACTTCTAATATTTTCTTTAGAAATTATGTTAAAGACACAAATTAGTGAAACTAGAAATCCCTCAACAGATGCACACACACACTAACATACACAAAATTACTTTTTTCTTTTACAGATATACTTAGTTGTATTTCAACAAATATTGTACAGTCTCTGTTAAGTGAAAATCTATAAATAGGGTTTTAACTAACAGAAATCACCAATGGATAGGAGCAACTGTTTTGATCAGATTTAAAACAAGGCAGAGAACTTTAGGGGTGTTTTCTGGCTTTTCCTTCTTTGCATTAGTTTTATAACAGAGTTTACCATTAATACCATACCCAGTGCCATCACTCCTTGGAAATAATTCTTCATGTGGTTTTTAAGTAGTTTTGTGGGTATGGTGATTGATATCCCTGTATTTCTAATGGGTAGGTGGTCCAGACAGAATAAATTGGGTTAAATAAGATAATAGTTTATATTTTCCCTCTTACATCCCCCTATAACCTAATACAAATGAGTTCTTTGAATTTTTGAGGTTTCCAAACCAGAGTTGATCATGTAGTCATCAGGCTCTGGGGGCCTATAGAGAAGAAAATCTATTCTATTCATCCATTCTATTTTAAAATTTGTCTTTAGTTAACAGTGATGATATTCTTTGAAGATTTTCTTTCCCATCAAGGCTTTTGAGCCTTACATGTTACTCAAACTTTCAATCTGCTCTTTCATATGTGAAGGAAATAAACTTTTAGAGGAAATCCTTCTTAAAATACTTGTAATTATAGATCCCCTGGTCAACTTAGATTTCTGGCCCCCACATAGGTCTTAACCTTCTGTTGATCTCTTATTCTCATCATCCCTTACAATCTCAGTGATATGTGATACAAGGTGTAGTGGAAGTTGGGATATGGTCTTTGATAGGTTACCAGACACAATTTATGATTGTATTAAAGTGAAGAGCCCCCAGCTATTGTGACCATCACCAGAATGCTACCTTCTCCTGGCACAGAAATGGAAAAAAATATTCATGCTAAACTCTCTCTGAAGAGCATAGACTTGAAATTCACTGGTTGATGAGAAAGTACCATACTGGGACACTGTGTAAAGTTTGCCTGGTCTTCATGCTCTAATGACTCTTCTGATGGGTACCAGTGTCATCTAATGGGAAATGCATAGTTCCTTTTCCCTTCTGTGAGCCTCAGTATTACCCTCCATGTGTCAGAATATTAGTGCTTTCATTGAAAGGATAGTTGTTCAGATTTGTTTAAGCTTTATACTCTCAGCTCAAGTTTCAAACCCTTCTCAGAAAGTCTCATTTTATTCCTCAGTATCTTTTTCACACTGTATGATTAAAGATTTTGTTCATTTTGATTTTATTTTAGTTTGTCCCTGTGGTGATAATCCAAAAATTGTGCTTTTGCCACAAACATCAAAAACCCACATCACAGTAGCCCATGCAAAAAGTATTTCAGTAGTGCCTTAAAAGAAAATACTTTATGTCCCAGTTAATTTATGAAAACACCTGTAGGTCATTCTGAAGGAAGTCATATAAGGCACACCAGAATTGGTTCATTGTGTCCAGGAAGGCCAAGCCTGGGTGAACAGAGACATTCTAAGTGGACTTGAGGCCATGAACTTAGCATTATCCATGAACACACTAAGTATCTAAACTCAAAGGAAGCACAGATACCCTTACTAATGCTTTTTCTCCTTTCTTTTTCTTTAAATGGATTTCATGTGCATTTTGGAGTGCTTTTTTTTTTTTCATTAAACTTGAACGTTGGTATCCAAGAGATCTTCCTAAACTATTAATGTATATGACTCATCTGTGTTTTAGAGTCAGTTCTGAAAATTGACTCCTGTATCTTTGGGTTGTAGACATCTGTTGTTTCTTTTGTTATAAATAAGTTTTATAGACTTAACCAGAGTCTGAACTAGCCAAATTAACCCTAGGAATTAGAATGGACTGCAATATCTGTAGGGGTGATTCTACAGGTTTTGAGTGTTTACCTGTGATTTAAACATTAATAAATGTTTCAGAATGAGGCTTGTTTTGCAGTAGTCGTACAAAAAAAATCCCCTTAACTTAAGTGAAGGGATTGGTGCCATAGGAATATATCAAAAGCTGCAGCCTAAAACAATGGCATAATAACAATGAATTAAGAATCTAACAATTCAGTAAAATAGCAGGACATAAAATACAAAAATCAATAACTTTCATATATACAAACAATAGAGGGTTAGAAGATGTAACAGTTTTTAAAAATACTAAAATCATTTACAGTAGCAACAAAAAAGATTAATTACTTAGGAATAAAGTTAACAGGAAATGTGTAAGACCCGATTAGAGGAAACTTTAAACACTCCTAAAAGACCTAAAATTAGATGTGAACAATTGGGAAGATATACCCTGTCATTGGATAGGAAAACTCAACATTATAGATGAACTAGACAAGTTGATTCAAAAGTTCATATAGAAATACATGCTCGGGGCCGGGCACAGTGGCTCACGCCTGTAATCCTAGCACTCTGGGAGGCCGAGGCGGGTGGATAGCTCAAGGTCAGGAGTTCAAGACCAGCCTGAGCAAGAGCGAGACCCCGTCTCTACTATAAAATAGAAATTAATTGGACAACTAAAAATATATGTAAAAAATTAGCCGGGCATGGTGGCGCATGCCTGTAGTCCCAGCTACTTGGGAGGCTGAGGCAGAAGGACTGCTTGAGCCCAGGAGTTTGAGGTTGCTATGAGCTAGGCAGATGCCACGGCACTCTTGCCCAGGTAACAGAGGGAGACTCTGTCTCAAAAAAAAAAAAAAAAAAAAAAAAACCCCATGGCCTACATCCTTATATGACATTAAAGATGTGAAAATATGTAGCAGATGTTTCTAAGGATAAATACAGTCTATATTTTAATCTATTTCTGTATACAATCACCTAAAATTTTCAAAACCCCATATATGTAGTATAAAACAAGTATTTTTACCTGGAACCCAGGTCAGTGGAGCACACACAGCATTACTTGCGCTAATCCTATGTGCATACTTAATTATTTCTTCAGAGGAGATAGCACCTGAGTGAGGTAAGGAAACAGTATAACCTTTTAGTCTAGTAAATATACAAGTTTAGAAGAGCATATCATAGTAACACATTGTACTTAAGTTTTAAATTACCTGAAAATATAATCTCAGCCACCTGCCTTTCCTAACAATACCTGCAGATATATTATAAACTTAAATCACATACATTTCCAAATAAAAGAACAAGGTACTAATTCAGAAAAACCAGCTGACATAAAGAAATTGGGGGACTTGAATGACAATGCTCAATAACCTTAATTATTAACTACCGTTTAATACTACTACTCTTCCAAAAGCAACAGTGAGCACAAATAGAGAAAACAGTGCTTAACTTCTCAATGACATCCAAGCTATGAAATCAGAACAGACAGTTCACACTATTCTGTTTGATTAACATGGTTCCAGGCTCTAAGTAGACCTAAGTAGAAAGAGGTCTACAATGTATTCATTAGGAGAAAAAAACTAAACTGCTTATATTCTATGAATGTGCTAAAATGAAAAGAAAAAAAATTTAAAAAAATAAACTGCTAAATAATATGTATAGCATGACCTGATTTTTGTTTTGAAATATATGTACATATGTGTTTACATTTTTGTTATGTATGTATTCACAGATCTAGAAAAAACTCTTTGAAAGGACACACATCAGACTTTAATAGCAGTTACCTCTGAGAAGTGAGAACAATTCACTTTTCATTTTATAAACTTTAATTACGGCCTCAGTGCAACAAGGAACTGTGTGTACGTGTGTAAAATTTCTGAAGACCAAAAACAAAACAAAACCATGGTCTAGAATTCAGACAGCCAGCCTCAGTCACCTCTCCTGGAGATTTGTTTCTTGTTGGAGAAGACTAGCCCATCTCTTGCAGCAGTCCCCAACATTTTTGGCACCAGGGACCGGTTTCACGGAAGACAATAATTTTTCAGGTCATCCAGTCTTCCCACAGTACTAACCTTTTCTTGCTTTTTCTATTGACTTAAGTTTCTCTTTTGCTTGGTAAACAGCTGTTGCCTAATTTAAACAACAATAAAAAAAGAAACATGGTTTATTATTAACTACATCAAGAATAGTTTTCGGCTTAATTCACAAGATCATTTATCCCACAGGAACAATATGCAAAATTTGGAAATCTCCACAATTTATTTGAAATGTTCTGAAACACCACTTGATATCATTAATTTCAGTTATATTTAATGAAAGAATTATTATAAGTGTATGTACATCCTCAACTATGACACCGTGGTTAAGAGTATGGAGTCAGAGAGATCTAGGTTTAAGTTCAATCCCTCTACTTTTTAGCCTCCTTGAGCAAATAAGTTATGTAATTAAAATATTGGTTTCTTCATTTGAATAATGACACTGATGTTATATAAATTGTCATAAAGACTGAAATAGCCCAGGCTTGGTGGCTCACACATGTAATCCTAGCACTCTGAGAGGCCGAGGCAGGAAGACTGCTTGAGTTCGACCCTATCTTTACACAAAATAGAAAAATTAGCATCATAGTGTACATCTGGAGCCCCAGCTACTTGGGATGAATAAAGAGGCTTGCTTGAGCCCAGGAGTTTGTGGTTGCAGTGAGCTACAATGATGCCACTGCACTCTACCCAGGATGACAGAATAAGACTTTGTCTTTAAAAACAAACAAACAAACAAACAAAAAAGACTGAAATAAGGCATATACAGCACAAAGCACAGGGCCTGGTGCCTAAACACTCAATGTTAGTTGCTACTATGTAAATCATAAAATTCAGTCTTATGGTCCTTGTGTTCACTGTCTTTAATTCAATAATTACATTTGTGGAAATCTAATCCAAAGAATATAATCCAAAATGCAGAAGAAAAAAAATTTTATCTGCAAGGATATTCATCAAAACATTATTTATACACAAAATTGGAAAACTAAACAAAGAAGATACAATTACATGAAAAATGCTTAAGTTTTAATAAATAGTAATTGAAAATGTGTTAGTATCCTGCTAATCACAACAAGCTAAAAAATGAATACCCAAGACTTAAAGAAAATAGACCAAACTGTGAATAGTGGCATTAAAGCAGTTGGACTAATGGCAATTTTTTTCCCTCTTCTTTCTACTTTTCTGTATCTTCTGAATTTCTTTTGATAAGTATTACTTTCATAGGGGAAAACAGATTTTAATATACTTTTGAAAAAGCATTTACTTGGGGCTGTTTCTTCAGTAGGGGTGGTTAATTTACCCTGAACGGTTCAGGCTTTTATTTACTGGAGCCCATTTTGATACACCTTTGAAGAGGTTCATCAGAGGTGAAGATGCCAGCAATGTCTGGTCCATGAGAATCAAACTCAGCTGTTGCTGCAATACCACTACATAACAATTTCATTAGTTAGTATTTAATGAAATAACTTGGCAAATAAGAGCAAATAAATTGCCTTTTTGAAACAGTAGCCAAAAACAACAAAGGAAAAATTAGGATCCTTGACATATATCCAAATCCTACCTAGTTTAGGATGAAAGACTAAATAAATTAATTGTAATCAATTTTAGTCAATTTATAGAACTAGTACATATTTTTAACTGATTTCAAAATATTTAAAAACTGAAGATTTAGCCTAAGGATCAGACCAAAGAGGAAAAAAAAAAAAATACGAGAGAGAGAGAGAGAGAGACAGAGACAGAGACAGAGACAGAGAGAAACACTGGCCTGTCATTTAACCACTGATAGGATGTCATTTTTAAACTTGAAAAGTCAAGTTTCCTGCTCTTCAAAACACTGATAGATTTATTTTTCAGAAACAGATTAAAAAATATCCCTTTTCACCTTAAGAACCAACCCCTGTCAACTTACCAGTATTTGTTCTGCTTCCTTTAGTTGTTTTTGTAGTTGCTGAATATCACTGTCTCTCTTCTCTACTTCTTTTTCTAAAACTTGCATTTCATGATGGATTTTCCCCTGATTAAGTGCTAATTTCATTAGTTCCTGAAATTCCCCATCTCGGATAATTAACAACTCCAGGACCTGTCAAATAATAGTTGATTAAATCAGACAACAGAATGCTGAAAGCCTGCATTTCAATGAAACAAAAGAATCCATAGGTGAATTGGCTAGGCTATAAAATGTTAACATCTTCAAAATATTATTCCTGATCTTTGTTAAGAATAAAAATAGCCTAACTATGATTCTTTTGGGAAACAGACTAATATCAAGGTTTTCTACTTTTTCTGCTATTCTTTCATACCAAACCAAATAAAACTAGCCTTTCAGAATAAGCAATATGCCAACATGAGGTTTATTAGTTTCCCAGGCAAGATAAAATTTAAAACTTTATCCTTACAAATACAGTGTAATGGAGGTTCTCACAGAATTTGGTACCCAAGATGATTTTAGGTGGCACCAAGAACTTAAACTTTTACAGGTACACATTTGTGCTGATATATGTTAGAAAAAATGTTAACTGGGACATTAAACCTGTGATTTCATGCACAGTATTGCTTAGGATGAAGATGGTCTAAAAAATACAGTGATTTCAAAATACAGTAAATAAACAGGTGGTATGCAGATACGACAAAAAAAAAATGAAGGT
This sequence comes from Lepilemur ruficaudatus, assembly GCA_963574885.1. Classification (NCBI taxonomy): domain Eukaryota; kingdom Metazoa; phylum Chordata; class Mammalia; order Primates; family Lepilemuridae; genus Lepilemur; species Lepilemur ruficaudatus. The sequence goes on along the minus strand of CAUYRT010059815.1, from coordinate 72,568 downwards.
TAAAGTACATAAAATAGAAAGTCTAGGGTTCATATCTCTACACTACATTTGCTAGCTGTCCGACAGAGGGAAAGTTACCAGCCTTTCTGAGCCTGTTTTCTCATTAGGTAAAGGGATATAATAATGGTAGCAGTTACGTAAAGTTATTATGAGGATTCATGATATAATGCATGTTAAGTAGACACAGGAAGAGCTTAACAAAGGCTAGTATCATCACCACCCCATTATGGAATTAAGATGCAAGTCTAATCTAACTACTTTTATTTTACTGTGCTAAGTAGAGAATAATACTTCAAAAAGGAAATGGCTATCAAAATCCAGAATCAATTTAAAAACTATTTTTAAAATTTTATTAAAGACTAAAAAATACCGGTATGCCTCTTCAAGTTTCTTTTGACATGAAGTTCCTTTCATTTTTATAGGAATTCTGACAAAATATACAAAAGACTGTGGTGTAACTTCTGTCTGTGTATTGAAGAGCATTTTAAATAACAACAGAAAGCTTGCTCTGTAAAAAGTGTATTTTATTTGTTCAACAGATTGCTAATCCTCATTCCTGCCAAGTCATAGGAGGAAAAAGATAGGTTTCCATTTCTATAAAAGCCATATTTTTAAAGCAAGTTCCATGAAAACTTCCAAGAAGTTTATATGGTTTGAACTAAATTGTATACTACCAGACAGTAATAACAACTTTCTTTAGATTTTGTTATTTAGTAGGAAAAAATTATTCAACTAAAGTCAGAAGACCTAGGTTGTGGTTGCCCTCACCATTAACCTCTAGCTCATTTGTCCACCCTGGAGCTCAGACTCACAGAAGGCTAAATTGAAGACCATTAGGATCCTTTCTAATTCTAAAATTCTATATGAAATTATGAATATTCGAATAAAATGGTGGCTAGAAAATTTTCAAATGGGCACATCCCTCTTTAATATGTAATAGTTTCAATGAAAATTACACAGGAATCCACAGTTCCTGTATCCACAAGACACAGTTCACAGAATTGTGACTCCTTAAAAAGTGTAAGGTAGGCCAGGGGACAGTGCTCAGGCCTGCAGTTCTAGCACTTTGGGAGGCCAAGGCAAGAAGCCCTTCAGCCTGGGAGTTTGATGTTGCAGTAAGCTATGATCACGCCACCGCACTCTAGCCCGGGTGACAGAGGGAGACTCTGTCTCAAAACAAAAATGAAAAGTGTAAGAAAGGTTAGTGCTGACTATGCAGGTCAATTATCACCTTCTGAATAATCTGTGTGCCTGGCTCATAGCAAATAATAAGTGTCTAGAGAATAAAGTCAAGTCTCGCAATTCACTTCTCACACATTTTGTATAAATTCCTATTTAATCCCACAAGTACCTATTAATAGACTATCTGAGAGACTAGAAGATTCCTAGTAACATATTTACGCTAACCTTTCTTTTCCTAAAAACAAAACAAACAAAAATCCTAATACCCCTAAAGTTAGCAGCTTTCCCCAACTTGTGGCCTTATCTGGATCCCCTCAGGGGATTAATCCTTGAAGAAAACAGGTTCCCTGACAATTCTCTATTGAGTTCGTCAGATTTCTCTGCCCTCAAAACATGTCATAAGATAAAACTTGGATAAAGAAGGGGCAGAGGATGGGGAGAAAAGGTCTATGAGATACTCTCTCCTGTTTTATATCTTGTCTAGAAAAGTTAATCCTCCTCATTCATTTTCTCTTAAAAATATCTTTTAAATTGTGGTAAAAGCATAATATAAAATTTATCTTCTAAAAATTTTCTGAATCATAAAAAATATCTATTCACTGCAGAAAATTAGAAGCACAGGAAAGAATAAAGCAAATTAAAAAAACCTGTAAATTCAACACCCACAAGATAACCTCTATTAATGGTTGTACACTCTTTTATTGCCATTCATTTTCAAGTTGTGTGAGGGGAATTAAGCCTAATAAAGAGCTAAGTTTATGAGAGCATTAACTTTTGATTCCAAATACTGTTTTAATCTCCATTAAACAAATTTTTGTTGGTTAATTCAAAAAGTGAAAATAAATAAATGTGTAACAATAACTAGAACTACAAAGGAAAAGAATAATATATTGCCCAACCTTTAGGCAACTATTTTCTTCTTAGGCATACCATTATCTTAAATATATGATGCACAGACAATGTCAATTTTAATGTTTCAATTAATAACTTAAAAGGATCCAATCTTCCTGTTCTTATACAAACTAAGTATAAATAAGAAACTTGTAGAAATTATGGTTTTTTGTTTTGCTTTTTAAATTAAAAAAGAAAACACTTACCTGGTTTTCCTCTCCAGACTGCAACAACTTTTGGTTTCTTGAAATTGCCAGCATTTCTATAAGTTCCCTAAAAGGAAAACAAACCAGTAACAATAATAAAAAACCCTTTGCAAAGTTTCTACTTACAACAGAGGCTTTCTTAACCACTCTCTATCCAGTTGACTTGCTGAATTCAAGGTACTCACGACATGCTGAACACTCATAGCTACTGCCCTATGGTCCACTAAGACTCTGGACTTCAGCTCTAACTGCTACACTGCACTCTCACCAAGATCAGCTGTGCTTGTTACCAAACTTACTTATACAAGTTTTAATTATCATTATAATTATATAAATGTCCACTACATAAATACCCATGAAATATGACTGTGAATAAAGTTCTTTCTATAAAAACCTAAGCCAAATGCTTCAAAAGACTCAACAGAGGTTTGCAAAGGACAACTACTATATAAACAACCAGGGAAAAGTCATATAAAAAACTCAGGAAGAGTCTGCCCTAAGACTGCTTGATGAGAGGCTAAGTTCTCAATTTGATTTAGAAATCAAACTAGAAACTGTAGACAATGCATTATGAGTGATTTATGCAAAAAAAAAAAAAAAAAAAAAAACTCCTACGTCAGGGGTCTGCAGGCCAAAGCCAGCATATATGCAGTTTTTGTAAATAATGTTTTCTTGGAAGACAATCATGCCCACTGATTTACACATTGTATGTGGCTGCTTTTCCACTACAAGGGCAGAGGTGAGTAGTTGCAGCAGAGATGACATGGCCTGCAAAACCAGAAGTATTTACTATCTGGCCCTTTAAGGAAAAAGCTTCCTGACCTTTGTATTACATTAAATGATTAGTGGATGAACTAAGTTTATGTTTTAAAGTAAAATAAAGCAATTAAGGGATGCATGGATCATTTTTTTAATGACCCTCCACTTTAACTGAATTTTTAAATTAAACATTTATCAGCTAACAAATATTCTTACACATAGTAAAATTCTATCCTTCTAGAATGTTCACTTAATAGATATGCCAATTTTCCTACATGAAAATTAGTATCAGATCAGGAAAAATGTACAGCAGGTAATATTTACATATTAGTTCTGAACTTGTTGATAGATGGGATGTTTTGGAAGTAATGCAGGAGGGGGCAGCTTCACAACAAGCTACGTAACACTGCTCTAATCAGACCTAGTGTTAGTATCTTCTCCCTGGCTGCCAGGTTATTTTTACCTTTACATTTCCACCTTCCTTCCTGCTAGCCTCATACCATTTTTCTGGATGATGCCAACTGGACCTAACCCTCCCCACTACTACTTCCCCATACCATTTTGTATGAATTAATTAATTAATGGGAAAGTATACATAAGAACCCAAAGTCTTCATTCATTCATCAAATATTTACTGAGTGCTTATTATGTGCCAGGCAGTTTCTAGATACTTGGGTTATAAAAGTGAACAATGGCACTTAAATTCTAATACAGGAGACAAGAATAACTAAGAGAAGAAATAAAATACCCAGAGTATTAAGGGTTGGGAAGGAAATAAAGCAGAGTGGTATATTAGAGACTGTCAGGGAGGTGGGATGGATGGCTATTAACTTGGTAGTCAGGGAAGTTCCTTCTAAGGGCAAATGTCTGAGGTAAGATAAATTAAATGAGAGAAGCTAACCAAAAAATTCTGGTAGGAAAGAAGACTCGGCAGAAGACAGTTAGTTCACTGGTCCAAAGATAGGTTTGAGGCGGGGTAGCCAGAGCACTGTCAGCACTGGGGAGAGGGATGCAAAGTGAGGATAAAGGTAGGCAGGTGGGGAGGGGGTCGGATTACGTAGGGCCTTATAGTCATGGTAAAGGATTCGTGCTTCATTCTAAGTCCAACGAGAAGCCACTGCATCATTTTAAACAGGGAAGCAACATGACCCGATTTACATTTCCAAATAACTACTGAGCTAGTTGGTGAACAGACTTTAAGAGCACCAGAACAGGAAACAAGTTAGGTGGGTTTTGTAGTGTTCCACGCAGAAGATGACACTGGCTTTGACTAGGTGCCAGCCTCCAGGATTTAGTAATGGTAATGGGAGAAACATGGACAGATTTAGGATATCTTTTGGAGGTAGAGCTATCAGGACTTGGTGATGGATTAAATTGATACTATATGAAAACAGCACATATGTGAACCTTTTTCAGTACTCCACAGATGACACATAGACAGTCAAGAACTTCTGGTCTATGTAAAAAGCTGGTTTCAGGTGGGGAGAGAGTAGTGGTGACAGTAGTGGGGCTATGGTAGGAGATGTAGAATAAACCTTTTGTTTTTCTTACAAATCTGGGAGTGTAATCCACCGAAAGCTTTACATGGATTTGCCTTAGGTACAGGAGTACAGGGGAAGTACGTGTCTTTAAGACTTAGTGATGTTCTTAACCATCCAGGACAGAACGGAAACCTCTGTCCTCCCCAATGGCAAAAAGGCTGAAGGGCCCCTGTGCCCACTCTCTCATTACAGCTGTGGAGATAGGAGTCCAATTCCCCTGCTACAGAGGAAGAAAGTGCATTCCTGGCATACCACATTAGGATACAGCCACATTTCCCCATAGAAATACAACGTACATAGGGCTTAAAGCCTATATTACTAGTGGTAGTACACTTCAAGTAAAAAGAATTAACAGGCTGGTAGAGAATCCTCCAGACTCCTGTAAACATGGCTTCTGCGGGACAAAGAGTTCCGAGTTATAAACAGGTTTGAAAAACTTTTAGACTATGATCTGTGTTTCTATTTTTTAATTTCCTCCAAAGATTATCTCATTCTATTACGTTTTGCAAAGTAATAAATATACTGAAAGCTATATAATCAGAGTAACAGTAAAAATATATCCTAAATTTCAAATCTGCTATTTTCTAAAGTCAAGAGGCTCAACATAAAAATATATAAGGCACATTAGTGAGAAGATTTTCTTCTTATTTTTCATAAAATGCAAACCATACACAAATTTCATTCAGAGGCTAACGACAAACTTCACAGATCACAGAGTCGGGACATGTAACTATGAGAGTGAGCACACAACGGGACTTTCCTGAAAGCCAATCACCCTGGAGCAGCTTCATTCTGTGGAGGAGTTCCCATGAGCCTTAGGTGGCAAACCAGAAAGTAACATCTCTTGCATTACCACCACCATCTCCAGGATCATAAAAGAAGTACGTTTTTCACTTACCTACTGTCACTCACTCTTTCTTTACAGATGAACAAATAACGTGGCAGGTAAGTCACAAGAAAATCAAAGAAAACGAACCTCCAAGACAATGGTCATTAATACTGACTACACAACCCCTCAAGAAAGAAGAGTCCTATCACCAATCTGTCTGTAGATTCAGTAAGGAAGATTACAAATTAATAAGAAATCGAAGTCTTTTTGGCACTCCTGGAGAAAGGATAACAGAACTACAGCTTCTTTTAGAGGAGGCAAAAGAGAATTCAGCACCTCAACTGATCATATACAAGTGGAAGGCAGAAGGAGGCTTCAGAAACACTGAGGTTCTTGAGGAAAATGTAAATGATGATCCACTACTTCAGTGGGTAAATACGTTTCAAACAGGAAATGCTATACTCAGTAATGAAGGAAAAAATCAAATACAGAAAGCTACAAATTGGTCAAATCTATTAAAAGATGCAAGAGAATTTCAATTTAGTCTAACATTTAACATAATTGACAAATTACTTAATTACACTATCACAAGTGAAGAGTACATGAATATCAACTACATGCAATCCTGTAGGTACCGACAGCATCAGGAAAACACATTTCAGATACACAGCCAGGTAGTCAAACGATTCAAAGGCAAGATTTCAAGACTCACTGCTGGGTTGTCCAATGTCCGAAGAAATTCTCAAAGACCATTACAGGTGGACAGACTCAGAAAAACAGTTCCTAAACTTGGTGAATATGAAATATATATTAGGCCTACTCAGCAAAACAGAAAAACAAATTATGACATAGCAAGTAAAGCTCAGAAAAATGAATTTACTGAGCTCAAGAGTAGGTAAGAAGTAATAGTGCGTTTAAATATACTAAGGCAAAGATTTGAAATTCTAAGAATAAGACCTACTCAGAAGAAAAGACAGCAGCCACCACTTCCCAAAGGGGGTGTTGACTTCTTCACAAAGCCAACGTATTTACAGAAAAATTAACCGCTACCATCCATACCATATGGTTGGTCAAAATGAACAAACAATAAGTTGAAATTACTTCAACTCAAGTAATTTCACACTCAACAGCACCATTAAGATTCCTTAGCAAAGATGTTAGAAGCCAACCAAGTATAAGACAGCCTTCAGGTGAGAATTCTCCCAGAAGAAAAAACTCAAGGGAGTATTTTAAGCAGAACATCCAAAATTCAAAGAACGGGAAAAACTGGCTCATACATGAGCAACAGAGGTATTTCCCAATAAATCATTAGTTGTTCTGAATCCAGTGGAACACAAATTTGTTTCAGAACTACATGGCTACCTCTTCAGGGTATTTCAGAGACTGAGTATGGTAGATCAATGGTTCTTAAAGCACTGGTTAGGTTGAGCACACTGAGTTTTTCAAATGAAAGTTGGTCCTATTTAGAAAAGCAGTGGGCTAGGCAGCATTTATGGGGTGTTAATTTGTTGTTTAATAACTTTAAAAGAATAAGAACTCAACGTGAACTAAATGAAGCTTCAATCTGCTGTCCCAAAGACAGTCATGTCACACCAAAGACAGACATGAATAATTTAACTGAAAACACCATACTACGAATGCTCTGTCTAGCTAGTATCTATTTTTACTGAGAAATAATGTGATACTCATTTAAGAGGACTAATAATAAAGAAACTAATAAATTCTTCACCATAAAGTACAAAACGAGCAAAGACAAAGAAGAAAATAGCGCTTGCATTAATCTGTAAACATTCACATACTGGCAATACACTAAAACAGCTGCCTTATGCCTCGGAGTTTCTGGCTCACGGTATTATCCACAGGCCAGCTGAAAATTTCACATGCCCTATTTGTTGTCAGACAGTATTTGAGTCTAATACAGTTTAAACAGCAGATTAAACACATAAGCCATTTAACTTCTGGTGTCTGTGTGTTTTTAGGTTTTACTCCCATGTGTTTTTAGGTTTTTCTTCCATCATTTAGTACCATGCTGACCCAGTAACTTGGCAGGTAATGCTGTGGCAAGGACTAAATTTACAGCAAAGATAAAACGCTAATTGTACACAGATCTGGTGTATTTCAAAATACAATAGGTAAGATTTATTCTAAAGCTGTCAAAGAATGTTGGCTAGAGAAAAGGTGACATTTGAGCTGGATTTTGAAGAATGAATGAATCATTCACCAAGTTAGAAGTGGAGTGGGAATGGCACTGGAGATAAAGTCTGGCTAGCCTGAGAAGGGGGAGTACTCAACGGAGGCTAGAGTGAAGGGTCAGGAAGGCAGAGGGGTGTGGCAGCAAATGAGAACAGGCTGAACCGAGCGAGATGGAGAATGGACTTGCTGCACACAAACCTAAGGAATTTGGATTTAACCACACGGGACAACAGGGATCTACCGATTATTTTTCTGCAAAAAAGTGATATGAGATGCCTTTTAAAACAATAAGTGGTCTTAAGCAATACAAAAGAATAAAGTGCAGAAGCGTTAAGGTAAGTAAAACTGTCGGGAGATTGCATTTAAGAAATAGTTATGACAGCGGGGATAGGAATGAGAGGGCAAATCTGAACATTTTAGGAGGTAGAACCAATACAATTTAACATCCAAGTTTAAGTGAGGGAGTTAAGGAAGACCCCAGGAAAGGTGACAGAATATGGAGACTGACATCCAAGCTCATCTCCTATCTCTGCCACACATGCTGTACTCCAGCCATCTCCTGAACAACCTGCAATCCCAACTCGTGCGTGCTCGCGTTTTCAGGCTTTTTATCTATCGGCCGCCTAGTGAGTCTGGTGAACTCTTTCTTCAGGAAGCCTGCCCTGACTGCAACCGGGAAAGGTGCTCCAGGAGCCCGCGGCGCATCCCTCCAGTCGGTTTACACATGGTCACTCCCCTCTAACAACCGACAACCAGCCTCCCCTTCACCACGGTCTCCCCAGCGCTTGGCACCCAGGGGGCATCCCTAAGTGTTGCCTGAGTGTCCGTGAGCCCAAAGGGACTCACACCGCGCGCTTTTTAAAGCTCTGACAGTCTTGGGGTTCCAAGGTCACTATCATTACTAAAATATCCCCTAACAGAGAAAAACAAATTCAGCCCAGAGTCCCGGAGAGTTGCGGACCCTAAGTCGACGACACTTGTGCACCGGAGACTCCCTCGAACTAGGCTCTCCCCGCCGAGCGCCCGAACGAGCGCTAACGCCCGGCCGGCCGGCCGGCTCCGGAGTCAGTTCCCAGCCCCAGCCGGGCTCTGGGGCCTCGCCATTACCTCGCTAGGACCTCCAGATCTTCAAGCGCAGACAGCAGCCGCTCTCGCGTGCTGTTACCGCCCGCCGTTCCCGAGCCTCCGCCGAGCCGCTCCTTCTCCTTCTCCCCACTGGAAGACGCAGCCATGCTCCCCACGGGCGGGCAGACGGCGCAGGGACGCAGCGAGCTGACGCTGGAGGAGGAGGGCTCCGAAGCGGAAGGAAGGGTTACCGGGGCGAGGGAAGTGAGGCCCGGGCAGAGCGCCCCCTGCGCGCCTGGAGGCGCACTGCGGGCGCCGGCGCCATCTGCTGGGCCAGCAAGGGCTTTGGGGTCCAAACCCTGTGAGACTCGGCTGAACCGAGCGCCAGAAGCACCGCAGACTCGGGTGTTCCTGGGCCTAATGTTTTTCACGCGGCAAGAGGAGGCTTCTGTTAAATGGTGTGTGGTTTTGGTTTTGGCTTTGGTTTTTGAGACAGGGCCTCCCTCTGTCGCCCGACTAGAGTGCAATGGCTTCATCGTAGCTCACTGCAACCTCAAATTCCTGGACTGAAGTGATCCTCCTGCCTCAGCCTCCTGGGTATCTGGGACTACAGTCCCGTGCCCTACACCCAACTAATTTTTTAGAGATGGGGTAGAGACGGGGTCTCGTTGTGTTGCTCCAGCTGGTGTCCAGCTCCAGAGCTCAAGTGATTCTCTGCTTCCCAGAGTGTTGTGATAGGCGCTGGCCTCTCTGGGTGATAGGATTAAAGGTGTGAGCCACCAGCCTGGCCTGCAGATTGTTTTTTTAAGCATTTGAAGGAATTATGTCATGGTATACCTCTTCTACCAGTTTCTTCGTGTGATCATTGGAGTCAACTCAGTATGGTACTAACCTGTCTTTAGCCTGAATTCTCACAATGCTGTTCCAGCCCTCCCGTGGGCCTGTTATGGAGGCTGTAGTACTTTAAGGCTGTAGACACTTTAAGTCAGGAACCATAATCCATTTTTTCCCAATTTTTTTTATTGTGGTAAAATACACATAACAAAATTGACCATCCTAACCATTTTGAAGTGTACAGTTCAGTGGAATTAAATACATTCACACTGTCGAGCAACCATCCATCTCCAAAACTGTTTTTACCATGTAAAATTGAAACTCCATACTCACTAAACACCAACTCCCTATTCTGTCTTTCTCCAGCTGCTGGCAACCAGCATTCTACTTTCTGTTTTTTTTGAGTTTGACTACTCTCGGTACTGTGTGGGGAGGGAAAAACCTCCCCTTCCTGGAAAGTCCTGGGTCCGGTTGTCATCCATAGCTTACATAACATGCTTTGTAAACCTGTATCTTGCTCTTGCCCTATAATCCTATCTTTCTCTCTTCAATAAACCTCATTTTCATGCTTGCCTAACTTTGCTGTGTCTGGTCATTCTTCAGACATAAACGCACCAAGAACCCATGGTTTCAGACTGAAACCTAACAGGTTGGCAAGAGGTCAGGTGAAAGTCAGGTGAAACTTCGTAGCCCAGTTCATTCAACTTTTGAAGCGTTGGTTGTGTGATGTGTGGTCAGACGTTGTGGAGAAGAATTGGGCCCTTTCTGTTGACTAATGCCGGCTGCAGGCATTGCAGCTTTTGATTCATCTCATCGATTTGCTGAGCATACTTCTCAGATATAGTGGTTTCGCTGGGATTCAGAAAGCTGTAGTGGATCAGACCATCAGAAGACCACCAAACAGTGACCATGAACTTTTTCTGGTGCCCGTTTGGCTTTAGAAAGTGCTTTGGAGCTTCTTCTTGGTCCAGCCACTGAGCTGGTTATATTGCTGGTTGTCATATAAAACCCACTTTTGTCACACATCACAATCCAATCAAGAAATGGTTCACTGTTGTTGCATACAAGAAGAGAAGATGACATTTCAAAATGACAATTTTTTTATTTTTCATCAGCTCATGAGGCACCCACATATAGAGCTTTTTCATCTTTCCAATTTGCCTCAAATGCTGAACGACCATATAATGGTTGATGTCGAGTTCTTCGGCAGCTTCTCTTGTAGTTATAAGAGGATCAGCTTCAATGATTGCTCTCAGTTGGTCCTTATCAACTTTCAGTGGCCGGCCACTGAGCTCCTCATCTTCAAGGCTCTCGTCTCCTTTGCAAAACTTCTTAAACCACCACTGCACTGTACGTTCGTTAGCAGTTCCTGGGCCAGATGCGTTGTTGATATTGCAAGTTATCTCTGCTGCTTTATAACCTATTTTTAACTCAAATAAGTAAAATCATTTGAATTTGCTTTTTGTCTAACATTTCCATAGTCTAAAATAAATAGAAAATACATATCAATTAATGTCATTAGCCAAAAAACATAAAATGAGAAATACACATTAAAATGATGTATAACATAACCACATTTATTGAATTTTTTCTATTTTCTTATGACCACATTTATTTAAGAATGTATTCCAATATCAAATAACAAATTTCAACAATGCTAAAACCACAATTACTTTTGCACCAACCTTAACAACTCACAATAAGGCAGACTAATAAGAGAAAGAGATGACAAATTTATTTACCCTGCACATGGGGAGAATCACAGAGTGATTACCAAAAATCCCAATGGGGTGCAGAAGTTTATATACCCTCATTTTAGAGGGGAGGGTGGGATGAAGAATATAGGTAATTCTGTTGAGGGGCAATAAATGGTTACTGGGGAGGATGAATAGGTAGTTGAAAGAATGAATGGATGGGGGAAACAGAATAACTTGTAAATGATTCTCTTTGGAAATTAAATTAACCTGAGAGACAAGTATTATTTTTGAAATGGGTTGGGCCAGGTCTGGTTGTATTCTTGATCTTTCTTGCAATCGATACAGAGATAACAGGGAGGGGAAAGAAATGCAATTATTCTTCTTAATGGGTTCGTCTGGTTTTTAGTGAAGACAGAGGGAAAGTCCCTTCCAACAACTGATGATTTCCAAGGGCCTTTAATTCAAAGTACTCTTTATACCAACTGTAACAGAGTAGTCGCCCCTCCTCCTAGAAATGTGGAAGGGAAATAATGAGAGTGGGGAATATGTAACAGAGGGAATGGCCTGAAAAATTGGCAAAAATATTCTCTGTCTCTTTAAAACATCCTCCACTCCTTTTTGAGAACTAAAGCCTGCATCCCTTTGGCCAGTGGTTGGGAGGAGCAGGATAAGTCTTTTGTTATTTGTGCAAGAAGAGATGGCCCAGCCTGGACCTGAAAAAGGGAGGTTCTGGGCGGAGGTCAAAAGATTGTCTTCAGCTGAGATGGGATGATCAGATCATCAACTGTAGTTAAACAGTAATTGCCTAAAGCTGAGAACGCATCCTTTAAGAACTCTGTATTTCTGCTTATTATTAGCATGATGGTATTTCAGACAGGAGTCTCCATCCTCCTCCTTTGTCAGCAAAGTAATTAAACTTCTCTTTCCTTACCCTCAAACTGCTTGTTCTTCTTCTTCTGATGTGGCCTCGAGGACAAGTGCTCAAGCTTTTGGAAACACAATGAGTCATATTTTGGGGTGAAATTCTCTGAACGCCTTCAGTACTCTAGGTATGAGTAAGAATCATACAGCATTTATCTTTCTGTGGCTCATTTATTTCACTTAGCATAATGTCCTCAAGGTTCATCCATATTATAGCATGTGTCAGAATTTCCCTCCTTGTTAAGGCTGAATAATACTCCGTTGTACGTGTATGCCACATTTTGTTTTTCCATTTCTCTGATGATGGATATTTGGGTTGCTTCCTTGTTTTTATAATCCATCTTTATAACCATACATCTTCCAACAAAATGTTTTGCTCATTGTTCAAAGTAATTGTTGAATTGAATTAATCAATATAGTATATAAGTGGTAGTTAATGAACATAGTATTTTAAATCATTAATGTAGCATACATTCTGAATCAGAACTGGGTGTCAAAGCCAAAGATGCACCTTAGCCCACTTTTCTGGAGTGTTGTTTAGTGAACTTGGATCAGAACAAATGAATATAAATAAAAAATGTATGATGTAATCATGAGGCTTTGTATCTACACAGTGTAAAGATATTTGTGTTAAAGAGATTGGAATATTTGTGGCTGTAGAATATTTTTGCCTTCTCACTTAGTGCAAAAGACCCTTAGACACCTTGGGTTTTCTAACCAGCCCTCACTTTTACTCCTGGCCAATCCCCTTTGTTAATGCAATGAATTATCAGGCCATGGAATGAAGTAGATTTAAGCTTTCTTAATTACAATTGCATTCTAAGCATGCCTCCCAGACTTCTAGTCAATAATTTCTTATGTTAAGTTTTCAGGGTGCCAAATTCCTGCAGTATGTGTCGGGTTTTTTTACTCAGCTCTCTTGGAGTAATAGTGGGCCATGATTCTGTTAAGGGAAAGGAGAAGATCACATTAGTGTAACTACCACATAAAAATTCTGGGAGGATCCCAATCCGTTAAATATGATCAATTATAGTCCTACATCATAGACATTGAGGATAAGTGTATAGAGAGCATATATGTGTATTGTGAACTCCAGACCTCATTAGATTTATTGTAAATTCATACGCACGTTAAATAGTTTCTACAGACTGATAACTAATAGCATCTCCCACAGATATACTTTCTTACAAATTGTACAGATCTAGGTGTGATAAACAAAATATGAATTACTTTATTAAGCATTACTGAAGTTATGGTAACTTTTGGTGTTAAGTATGTATTTTCTCAATCTATAGATTCAAAAAGGATATTACTTTCTTGTGAAATTTTATTTATTTAATATGCCAGGCACTGTTCTAAGTACTTTAAAAATATTGATAGGGCAGCCTTGCTAATAAACTATTATAACACAAAAAAACTATCTAACTCACTGTCTCTAAGATAAACCACAGGGACCTTAATTTTCTGTCTTTAAGATTAATCACATGGGTCTTAACTCACTGTCTTTGAAAATTAACCATCCTTGGAGATTGTTTTACAACATTTGCAAAGAACTGAGCAGACAGAAAGGAAATGTAAATCCTCCTTCTTGATATTCACCAGACCAGCCTGGCCAGACTACATTTGAGAGAAACTGATAAGACAGCTTCCGGGAGAAAAAAAAAAGGGAAAAATGAACACCGTTAACATCTCATGGCTGTCTCCTGCTAATCAGTCTACAGCAATACACTTTTTTATCCCTCTGTTAGGTAGATAGTTAGGCTCTCTGGCTCTTTCAGGGACAAGGGTGCCCTGCTTTGGTGCTGTCTTGAGCAATTGCTCCACCTGGGAAGAAGGATAAGGGTGGGCACTCCATTTTTTGGTGTTGCCCCACCCTTAATCCTATCCCAAGCAACTGCTACACATGGGGAAGGAGGGATTGCTTTACCAATCTGGGAATTCCCCAGCCCCAAGCATGATAGGATTTAGAAAGTGACCTAGAGTGACCTAAGGGTAATTATGATATCATTAGCATGAATCTACATTGTAGTTCACTCCCCCTACGTGGGCTTTTGGAGAGGGAGCCCATATACACAGATGGCATTTTGAGGACACCTGTTGATCATTTGATAATATCCCACATCTCCAAAGAGCCTGCCCCTAGACTGGGCCAATAAAGGGAAATAATCTGAGAATGTGGAGTGAGTCAGTCAATCAGTGAGAAAGAGAGAGTCGGTCAGTCAGTGAATGAGTTGGTCTGTCTGTCACCAATTTCAAAAACAGATCTGTTTTGTTCTGCAATAACGAGCTGCTCATGTGAAATGGCTTCCTGCCTGGGGTTACTCCATTGTATAGCCCCTGCTGGTGATTTTTTTCCAAGAAAATAGTCTGGACTTGACACTTTGGTGTGTCTGGTCATTCTTTGGCCAAGAGCACACCAAGAACCCAGGGCAGACTGCCACCCTGACACCTTCACAACCCCCCAATAAAAAGCCCAAGCCAGTTGGCCTCAGAGCCAGAGCTCCTTCTTTCGTTCACTTGCATGCTGCGCCTTTTCCCCCTTTCCTCTTGGAAAAAGTAAAATAAACTACTTCTTTCTATCCTAATGTTTGTATTGAGAATTCTTTCTCCACCCACATTGTGAGCTCCCATCCTAACAAATATTAACTCATTTTATTATCACAACACTCCTGTGAGTTATGTACTGTTACTATCCCTGTGTTACAGTAATGAAACTGGAGGAGCAGAAAGTTTAAGAGAAATGCTAGGGGCTGGGTGCAGTGGCTCACACCTGTAATCCTAGCACTCTGGGAGGTCAAGGTGGGAGGACTGCTTGTGGCCAGGAGTTTGAGATCAGCCTGAGCAAGAGCCAGACTCCGTCTTTACAAAAAATGGAAAATAGCTGGGCATGGTGGAGCACACCTGTAGTCCCAGCTGCTTGGGACGCTGAGGCAGGAGGATCACTTAAGCCCAGCAGTTTGAGGTTGCAGTGAGCTATGATGATGCCACTGCACTGTAGCCCAGCAATAGAGTGAGATTCTGTCTCAAAAGAAAAAAAAAGAGAGAGAGAGACATGTTAGGGTCATGCAGTAAGTAGTGAAGCCGGAATCTTGACCCGAAGTCTGTACTCTCTACATTGGTTATCCTGACTCTCTTGTTAAATACAGAGGTATCTTCATTTGCTGAAAAACAATTGGGAACCTCTGACCTATAATACAAAGGGACATCAAAAAGTTGGTGGGAAAGTGAAATTAAAGATAAAAACAAAAAATACAAACTTTATTTCTCAACAGAAGCTCCATCAAGACCAAGACATTTTTGTAAGCAATGAACCCAGGATTTGGTCCATTCCTAAAGAACTAAGTGTCCTGTGAATGTAACTATGTCAAAGCAGTCTTTTTTACATTATTAACTGAAGAAAAGTGGGTGCCTTTTAAAGATCTTTTAAGATTAGGAAACAAAAAGAAGTCGGAGCCAAATCAAGACTGTAAGGTGGATGCCTAAGAGTTGCCCATCAAAACTCTCACAAAACTGCCCTTGTTTGAGGAGTGGAATGAGCAGGAGCTTTATTGCAACAGAGAAGGAATTTCTGGTGCAGATTTCCTGGGCATTTTTCTGCTAAAGCTTTGGCTAACTTTCTCAAAACACTCTGATAATAAGCAGATGTTACTGTTTTTTTGGCCCTCCAGAAAACTGACAAGCAAAATGTCTTTAGCATCCAAAAAACTCTTGCCCTGACCTTTGCTCTTGACCCCTTTTACTCTGACTCTAGACCACTTCCAGATGGCAGCCATTGCTTTGATTGTGCTTTGTCTTCAGGATGATAGTGGCAAAGCCATGTTGCATCTCCTGTTATAGTTCTTTAAACAAATGCTTCAGGATCTTGATCCCACTTATCTAAAATTTCCATTGAAAGCTCGGTCTTGTCTGCAGCTAATCTAGGCACAATGGTGTGGGCACACATTGAGTGGGAAGTTTGCTCAACTTTAATTTTTCAATCAGAATTGTGTAAGCTGAACCTATTGAAACATCTGTGGTGTTCGCTGTTGTTTCTGCTGTTAATTGTTGGTCCTCTTCAATTAGGGCACAAACAAGATTAATTTTTTCCTTGCGAATTGATGAGGATGGTCTGCCACTGTGGGCTTTGTGTTCAACATTGTCCCATCCCTTAAGATGAGTTAATCATTTGTAAACTGCTGATCTATGTAGGGCACTAGGGCACTATCCTCATAAACTTTTCATAAAGCGTCAGTGATTTCACCATTCTTCCACCCAAGCATCACCATAAATTTGATGTCTGTTCTTGCTTCAGTTTTAGTAGGATTCAGGTTGCTCTGATGGGGGCTCTTTTCGATGTCTTATCCTTCTTAGCGCCTCAAACTAGATCCTCTTTAGACATGTTATAACAAGTTAGTGTGAGTTTGTTTTGGTGCAAAAAAACATTTTAAATCCATGCATAGTTTTTTTCATGATATAAATTTTCTGTGAACTTTTTTGTAGACCCCTCATACTGTTACCAGAAGTCTGGTACTTGTCCCTATGGCCAAATGAAGAACTAGGAGGATGGCAGACTTAAAGTACCATCGTCCTCCCTTTAAGCAGAAATACAGAGCTTTTAAAGGGAGTTTTCAGCTTTGGGCTATTGGTGTTTAACTGTAGCATCTCCAGTGAAGATGATCTGCTGACCTCTGCTGGGACAATTCCTTGGAGCCATCTCCTGTGGTACAAAGAACAAAGACTGCTCCCCTGCCCCTATGATTACTGGCCTCAGGAAGGAATGCAGGGTTTAATTCCCCAAAAGGGGAAGGGGGTTTTAAAGAGACAGCTCATAAAACATTTGACCCTTTTTCAGGCTGTTACCTCTGTTACAAGCGCTGTCAAAGCACAGCGTGGAATTCTGAGTAAAAAGCAGCTACAAGCAGTTGATGTGGAGGTTTGAAGGTGCAGCAAGAAACTCAACCAGGCCTGTCACTAAAGTCAGTAGAATAGATAGCTGTATACACTGTCTTTTAAAAAAAATTATTTTCTATTTTCATCAAACAATACATGCACATCATTTAAAAGTCAAATTGCATTCAAAAGCTTCTAATAAAAACAAAATAATTTCTCAGTCACCATCTCCCAGGCCCTACATCCTATCACATCCCTCTCCCTAGAGGTGGGCACTCTCAATATTTTTAACTATTTCTTCTATACCTGCAATCCCCACCTGCCAGGCCGAGGACCCGTACTGGTCCACGGCCTGTTAGGGACTGGGCTGCGGAGCTCTGCTCTCCCCCTCCCCACAAGTGCCATCCACAGAAAAATTGTCTTCCGTGAAACCAGTCCCTGGTGCCAAAAAGGTTGGGGACCACGGGTCTATACTTTCCTCCCATATTTTAAAATAATCTGCATATATTCTATGTCTCTATTCAACTATTCCTCCCATATTTTAAAATAATCTGCATATATTCTATGTCTCTATTCAACTGTTTTAGACATTTATGTATTTCCTGTTATGAACGAGGACTTCCTCTCTCTTATATGTCCCATTTCTTTTCATCTATCCTCCCAATACTTAGAACCCAATTTTTTGTTAAATCAATAATGCTTACATTACTACACTATTATTTATACATAATAATGTAATTATCATTTTCTTGAGATGTCTAATGTATCTCTGTAGAGATTTTTAAAAATAGAAGAGAAGAGAAAATGTCTAAAACATTGTACTGCTTTGCAAAAACTTTTTTCAGTTGTATATTTACATATATGTGTACTGGGCCAAATGTAAAATGTATTTGTTACTGTGTATTGAAAAAGTTTGAAAGCTTTGGAGATGAGGCCCTCAAAGAGATGATGAAGTTAAAATGAGGCCATTAGGGTGGGTACTAACGGAATGTGACTGGTGTCCTTATAAGAAGAAGCAAAGGGGCACCAGGGGTGTGTGGCACAGAGAAAAGACCATGTGAGGACACTGTGAGAAGGTGGCCACAGGCCAGCCAAGGAGAGAGGCCTTAGGAGAAACCAACCCTGCTGACACTTGATCTTGGGCTTTTAGCCTCCAGAATTGTGAGAAAATAAATTCCTGTTGCTTAAACCACCCAGTATGTGGTATTTTATTATGGCAGCCCTAGCAGACTAATGCAGAGGGGTTGAAACCAACATGTATAAAGTTAACAAAGGGCCACAAGGTGGGAACTGTGGTAGAGGAAATGTATATATAACCAGCCATGATTCCCTAGCTTGCTTTCCTATAATTGCTTACTACTCAAGAGTCACACATAAAGATTCTTAGCTTTCTTCATTGCTCCCACAGATAACATCACCCTGGTGAAACCTAAGGCTAGTTTCTGAGATATCTTCCAGGCCCTGCATTCTGGTGGAATGGCTGACCCACCCAGACCAGTGGCCCATACCAAGGAACTGACTTAACTGGTCTTGCAACTCCCACCCAAGAACTGACTCAGCAAAGAAGACAATTTCTGCACCCCTGTGGTGCTGCCCTTAACCAGCCAATCAGCAGATTCAATAGCCTAGCCCTCTGCCTACCAAACTGTCTTTAAAAACCCTTTCTCCCAAATCCTCAGGGAGACGGATTTGGCAACTTCCTCCCATCTCCTCTCATGACGCCTGCAATATTAAACTCTTTGTCTGCTGAGGCCCCTGCTGTCTCAGTGTGTTGGCTTCCTTTTGGGCAGTGGGAAATGAACCTGGTAGGGCTGTAGCAGGGTTGCATGTCAGTGGGCAACTAGAGATATCTAATCCTTGCCTTGCATATACCTTTGACTTTCTTGCCCCCATCTTGATTCGCCTTACTCCCCTGGCAAGGCTGCACTGGGCTCGATGCAGCTGTGCCTACTACAGGCCCATACCAATGCAGCTGAATACGGCTGGAGAAAAAGAGACAAGCCAGTTAACAGGCCACACTTGAGATTCATGACTCCACACCCGAAAGCTCAACTGGGTCCTTAATGCTACTGGGCACTGAGACTACGCATCCTTGTTCTGACCCCTCCTCCACACAATTTCACACCATTGCCTCTCTCCAAACACCCAACGTCTCCTTCCTCTTCCCCTCTCTCAGCTTAGGATCTTGCTTCACTTGATGCGCTGAGACAAGAGTGTTCAAGTTCACGGTAAGATGGAAAGTCAGACTCTGGCTTTCCTTTCCCTGTATCCAGGCAGTGAAAAAAGGAAAACAGACTCACTGCATTCATTAACTCTCTTCTCCAAGAAACAAAAAACCTTGAGACTCTTCCTCAAGGCATGAGCCTCAGAGCCCTTAATCCCAAATAAAAACAACACTCAATTCAGGATCAAGCTCCCATATTAAGAACCATGATTTATGGCTTCTGAAACCTTAAATCACCTCTCAAAAAGCTACTGGGGGTAAGGGATGGGTTCCCAGTAAGTTGCTGGCTTCTGGGGCAGCCAATCTAATTTTTAAATCAATTACAAAGCCTCAGAATGTACAAATTTAACTGCTTTTAATAAGCCAAGTTATCTTAGTCAGATCTGACTGGGGCTGCTGTACATCAAGAGAAGGTTCACAGTCTCAATAAGACCCCCTCCCTCCCTCACCCTCCCATCCTAGTTACCCTATGAAGCCTTCATCAAAGGAAGCCTATCCTCATTTCAAAAACATAATACAACGAAAACTCCCACTGTCCAAAACTGCTCAGTTAATTAAAGTCATTAGCCCTGTGGTAACTGTGGCATTTGACTTTAACTCCCCACATTCTTGTGCCTTGAGAATAAAAAACAGTTTTTGTTAAGCCTCTTATTCCCTTTAAATATTTGTGGTATGGTTTCAATGGAAAAAATATCTTCTAGAATTAATCAGATCTCAAAATAAGAGAAATTTCATCTTCTACCTGAAATTATCCAGGCATCATTAAAAAACTACCATTTCTCAGTAACTCAAAAGAAAGGAAGGTACCATCATTGGCCTCCTTTGATAGATTCATTGATTCTTTCAACAAATATTTATTAAGCTCTATGTGTATGCCACACTAAATGCTGGGCCTGTAAAGGTGAACAAGACAACAGTGGCCAGAAAAGGCTTCCTGGAGGAGGTGAAAGAAACTCAAGATAGAAGTTGGGTGGGCTAAGTTGGCTGGGCTTTTTCTTATAAAAGTCAGAGGTGAGCTGGAAGATTGGCAGGGATAGAGGAAGGAGGACTAGAGAAAGGAATCAGTATCAGAAAGAGAATAGCCAAAATATTTCACCAAATTCTTAATCCACATGTGCAGTGGACTGAATGGCGGCCCTCCAAAAATGCGTATCTACCTACTAGCACCTGTGAATGTGACCTTATTTGGAAAGACGTTTTCTGGACATGTAATGCAGTTAAGGGCCTCAAGATGAGATGATCCTGAATTATCCAAGTGGGCTCTAAATCCAATGACCAGTGTCCTTTTAAGAGACACACAGAGGAGAGACACAGAGTGAAGAGGAGAAGGCCGTGTGAAGACAGAGGCAGAGATGGAGTGATGCAGCCACAAGCCAAGGAGTGCCTGCAGCCACCAGAAGCTGGGAGAGGCCAGGAATGGATTCTCTCCTAGAGCCTTTGAGGGAGCACAGCTCTGTTGATGCTTTGATTTTGGACCTCTAACCTCAACAAATGTGAGAGAATAAATTTCTGTTGTTCGTAACCACCTAGTTGGTTGTAATTTATTAGAGCAGCCTGAGGGAACTAATACAAGATGAAAATACTCTAGTTTGAATGAGCAAAAATTCTAAATTAGATTATTCTAAGATTATTTTAATATTCTAAATTAGATTATTCTACAGGTTCATTACATCCCAATATAACAAACAAATTGCTAAGTGTTTCTTGGGTGTCTGAATAAAGTGATAAACTAAATGCATTTATATTAGCAGCATCAATTTGTGCATCACGAGCTAACACAGTTAATGACATTTTGTGTTTTTAAGTAGAAGCTCAGGTTGTAGAATAAAACTTAAAGAGACCTCAGAGGTCATCTGATAGAGTCTGACCCCAGAGTGTGATCAAACGCCTTCTGGCAGAGAGGAGCTGGCCACCTCACATGTCAGCCAATTCCATTTACGGTGAGCCCAAATATGTTGCCAGATAATCTTCACACATTGGGCTCAAACTCTGTCTTCTGAGGTCATAAGCAAAATATTTATTTAATATTTTGTCTCTCACACAACAGCCTATCAAGTTTTTCTTTTAACTATAGTTTATTAAGGTATTTTTTTCTTATAAAAGTAATATATGTTCATCATAGAAAATCTAGAAAATATAAAAAAGAAATAAAAAATCACCTGTTGGCCCACCATTGAGAGACACACTGTTAACATTTTGGTTTATTTTCCAACTCATGTAATCATCCCTAGTTCCTTCAGTAGAACCTCCTTTAAAAGGGTTTCCAGATCTTTCATCAACCTGATCCATCATCTCTTCCATATATCCCAGTATGTCCTTTATAAAATGTGGCCACTCAAAGGACAGATAATGTTGCAGGTTCAGTTTGTCTACGGCTGGATGAAAGGGAATTTTTCTTATGCTCTGAGGAATCACTGTGATAACGTTGAAGGATTAGAGCCTTTATGAAATGACAAACCTCAGCCCAAGTCCTAGTTCTACTGATATGTGGTCTCTGCATTTAAGTTTCTTTATCTATAAAATGAAGATAATCATGCTCCTTTGAAAGTTTGCTGGAAGGCATAAAGGAATGCGTGTAAAGTGCTTGATACATGATATGTACAAACAAACAATTACAATGATAGCTAATGCCTATTGATCCAGGTACTGTTTAATGCTCAATAGGTACAATTGTTATCCCTGTTGACAAACAAGGACACTGAGGCACAGAGAGGTTAGGTCATCTGTCTAAGCTCACATATCTTGGGAGGTGGCAACATCTAGGCGGTCTGAAGCCAGAGCCCGTCTTCTCCACCACTACACCATATGGTCCAGCAACTGTCATCATAACTGCTCTTCTTCTTTCAGTGCATCCTAACATAGCAGCCACTTTTTTGGAAGTCATGTAATTTTGCTGATGATTCATCAAAGTTTGCAATGTATTAAAAAATCCCAACTGGAATCACTAAAACATCTTTCAATAGGTTGGATAAGTGACAGGATAGATAAATAAACATTAGTACATCCATGCAATAGAATACTATACAGTGGTAAAAAGGAATGAGCTATCAAGCCATCCAAAGACATGGAGGACTCTTAACAAGCACATTGCTAAGTGAAAGAAGCCAATCTGACAAGGCTACATACTGTATGATTCCATTTATATGACAAATCTGGGATGGGAAATGTATCAGTGGTTGCCAAGTGTTCAGAGCGTGGGGAGGGTTGAGCAGGTGAAACAAAGAGGATTTTTTTAAGGTGGTGAAACTATTCTGTGTGATATTGTAAGGGTTGATACATAACACCATGCATTTATAAAAAATCAAAGAATTTGACAGCACAAAGAAAGAACCTTAATGTATGAAAATTTTAAAAAATCACTTAGGAGGTCGGGTGATCCCAGGATGGAGTGTAGAATGTGACAAAAGAATCTAACTGTATTATAAATATACGAAACAACCTCAGTGAAAGGGGTGAGGAAAAAGTTGCAGACAAACAAGGGGAGAAGGCTAGAATGATCCATGTTGTGAGGGATTAGAGTTGGAGACATCAGCATGAATTCATGTACAGCTTAATATGGGTACAGAGGTTACAAGCAGAAATATGTATGGACATGTGTATATACATTGGTTACTATAAACACATACATTTCCTAGCTTTGTCATCTGAGAGGGCCTAGAAGCAACTACCCACTCCACACCTAGTGTCCAGATCTTGGTTTCTAACACCATTGCTCATTAAAAGGAACAAGGCATCCTTGGGGAAATGATTGATTCTAGCATTAAAGCACAAAATACGCAATTTGGGCCTCGAGCATCTTTTAGTGACAGAAAGTAAAGCAGAGCAAAACAAACAAACAAACCCCACGGTGATGGAGAAATGTCAAAGGAACATAGGAGCCAACTGAAAGAGCTCTCAATGGGAAAAACAAGAATAATTTGAGTAAGAAAATAAGTAAAATATTGAGAAGTCTGATCCCATGGGCTAAAAAAAAAAAAATAAAGAAAATAAGTAAATAGTATTGGATTATAACCCAAAAACATCCACCGGGTGAGGTGGTGCACTCCTGTAGTCCCAGCTACTTGGGAGGCTGAGGCAGGAGGATCACTTGAGCCCAGGAGTTTGAGACCAGCCTGGCCAATGTAGCAAAACTTTATCTCAAAAAACAAATTTTTTTAATAAAAAGAAATTCAAAATATCCATGAGTATACACTGATATACTAATATTCAATAAATAAAATTGAATAAATAAATAAATTGGGTCAAATGGACAAATCTGCCACGCAGAATTCCAAGTGCTTTCTGTAGATGCTCTGCCCTCAAGGAGGTGATGCGTACCCCACTCTGTAAGTGAGGATAGCACACAGTGACTTGCTTCCAAAGGGCACAGTATGAAAAAGAGGTGAGGGAGTAACTTCCCAGTGGAGAAACCTGACAAACCCTACCTCATCCAGGTGAGCAAGGTCAACGTCAACAGTGATAAGTCATGTTGATGTTTAATGGCAAGTACCCATCATAGATTGAACTGTCTCCCCAAAATTCATATGGTGAAGCCCCAAACCTCAGTACCTAAGAATGTGACTGTATTTGGAAATAGAGCCTTTAAGGAGGTAACTAACTTGAAGTAAGGTCATTAGGGTGGGCCCTGATCCAATCTGACCGGTGTCTTTATAAGAAGAGGAGATTGGGACTTAGAGATGGAGACACCAGGGATGCGGAAGCACTGAGAAAAGGCCAGGCGAGGACATGATGAAAAGGCAGCCATCTGCACATCAAGGGAAGAGGCCTCCGAAGAAACCAATCCTGCAGATTTGGGATTTCCAGGCTACAGAACTAAGAGAAAATAAATTTGGGGGGTTTAAATGACCCAATGTGTGGTATTTTGTTACAGCAGCCCCAGTAGACTAATACAGTACTCCCAATATGATGTGATGACCATGGCACCACATCTCTGTGGTCTTCCTCCAAACCCATAACCCCAGCATATCAATACTGATTGAAGGGCATTCTACAAAACACCTGACCAATACTCCTCAAAGACAAAGAAAGCCTGAGAAACTGTCGCAGCCAAGCGGAGCCAAAGGAAACATGATGACAAAAGGTAATGTGGGATCCTGGAATAGAAAAAGGACATTAGGTAAAAACTAAGGAGATCTGAATAAAGGATGCACCTTAGTTAATAATGAGTATCAATATTGTTTCATTAACTGTAACAAATGTATGAAGCTAATGTAAGATATTAATAATAGGAGAAACTAGTATGGGGTAGATGGGAACTCTACTAATTTCACAGTTTTTTTGTAAACCTAAAACTCTTCTCACATAAAGTTTATTTTTTTTAAATTCTTCGTGTTTTTCAGATGCACCACTGTTAAACTATATTTAGATGAGCAACAATGTTTGCAATATAGTAACCATGTAATTGTTGCTCAGGGCAGAGCCAAGTAGGGTATTATGATAATTCCCTTCCTATACAGCTTTTTTTTTTTTAAATTAAAAAAATTTTTTTTACGTACATTGCCCTTGCCCCCTCCCCCCATACAGCTTTTAATTCTTCCATTAGTTTCTCTCCCTTTCTCCCTTCCTTCCTTCCTTCCTTCCTTCCTTCCTTCCTTCCTTCCTTCCCTTTCTCTCTCTCTCTCTCTCTCTGTCTGTCTCTGTCTCTCTCTCTTCTCTCTTTTTTCGGAGACAGGGTCTCACCCTTGTTGCCTGGGCTGGATTGCATCATAGCTCACTGCAGCCTCAAACTCCTGGGCTCAAGCAATCCTCCCACCTCAGCCTCCCGAGTAGCTGAGACTACAGGTGCACGCCCACTACACCTGAATAATTTTTCTATTTTTTGTAGAGATAGGGTCTCATTCTGTTGCTGGTCTTGAACTCTTACCTCAAGTGATCCTCCTGCCTTGGCCTACCAAAGTGCTAGAACTACAAGCATGAGCCACTGAACTTAGCCTCTATTTCTTTTTCTTCCTGTAATCTCTTATGGTCATTCTCCATCTGTCTTTCCAAAAGTTCCATTGTGTCAGGTATTTTATTTGTCTCCTTCCTCCCTCCCTCCCCTTTTTTCTGGAAGTCTTGCCTCCCAGAGCCTCTGGGGCCAGTGAAGGTCATTTTGTGAGAGGCTAATTTAATTTGGTTCAGACATATGGTCTTCTGGTGGTCTAACCTATTTAAGAATAGAATTTAGGGTAGCTGGAGGAATGAATAAAGAACCTATACCCTAAATTTCCTTTCCTGATGTTCTCATCTAATGTTTGGTGGGTGAAGTTGACACAATTCTGATCCAAAGCAAAGATATGGGATATTTCAGTCAGTCCCAATAGCCTTGATGCCTTTAAGAACCTTCTGGGTTTCAGGGACTCAAGGTGGAAGCTGACCGCTCTCAGCAGCCAACAATCAATAAATCAGTGCTCCTGGGCTGGGCACAGTGGCTCATGCCTATAATCTTAGCACTCCTGGGAGGTGAAGGCAGGAGCATCACTTGAGCTCAGGAGTTCGAGACCAGCCTGAGCAAGAGTGAGACCCCCGTCTCTACTAAAAAAGAAAAAAACTAGCCTGGTGTAGTGGTGGGTGCCTATTGTCCCAGCTACTCCAG
This sequence comes from Lepilemur ruficaudatus, assembly GCA_963574885.1. Lineage (NCBI taxonomy): Eukaryota > Metazoa > Chordata > Mammalia > Primates > Lepilemuridae > Lepilemur > Lepilemur ruficaudatus. Next base: position 46,783 of record CAUYRT010059815.1, on the reverse strand, counting down.
AGGCTGAGGCAGGAGGATCACTTGAGCCCAGAAGTTTGAGGTTGCTGTGAGCTAGGCTGATGCCACGGCACTCTAGCCAGAGCAACAGAGGGAGACTGTCTCAAAAAAGTAAATAAAATAAATAAATGCTCCCAGAGTACAATTAATTAACAAATACAAATCCACCTAATTATACCATCACCTAGACCACATTCTTCATTTGATGAACAAGGAATCTATGATAGACTTTGCTAAATTCATGTACTTTCAATGTAATAATTTTTTTACTCTTTTCCTTCTAACATTCCTAAATAACAACAACAAAGGTTTAAAGACAAAGGAAAATTTTTTGAAGAGAACAATACCTGTTTTACACAGAACAATATATGTTTAAATTGGTCCTCATAAATGTCACCATGTCTTTTTAACTTTGTATAACCAGTACCTACCACACAGGAAGCGTTCAGTCTTTTATTGAAGTTGTTTGACTTATCTGGCATCTTAATGTGAAGGTCAGTTTTACATGCATTTTAACTTTTGTTTTCTCCCAGATCAAAATATTTGTTTTGGCTATATCAAGGGAGATTTCCCAGAAAAACTTTCCTTTCTGGCTATTAGTAAGTGAGTTTACTTCCTGTCTCTCTGTGGAGACAATTCAGAAAAGATTGACTATAATCCCCATGTTGCTGGTTTGTTTTTCATTTCCTTGCATTTCAAATCCTGTTTGTTTTTGTGTGTTAGCCTCTCACATGATAGGCATCTGCCTGATAAATATTTGTGGAGTTGATTTAATTTAGAAAAACACTTTATGATCTAAACAATAGAGTTTAATTTGCAATATTTGCTTTAGATTCCCTTAACCTTGTCTCTGAATGTTTATCACAACCCAGAAAGTACTACATGCCCCTGTGTGCAAATGAGTCACTGTATCCACCCAATGTGCTCCTCCCGCCCCTCCTCCCCCCCACCTCCATCAAAGGCAGCACAGAGGTAAACACTGAAGTGCCAGGAAATGAAGGATCAAATCCACCTCAAAACCACCAAATTCCCGCCTCATTTAGCCTTTTTGATAACTACACCATCATTATTTTCCATTTTTCCATTTACCTTCAGATATATCTAAACTCTTGTTATCTGATTCTGACCCTGGCCAGAAGACTTTTACCATTAAAAGGCAGAAGGATGAAATTACTGTTAAGTGTTTGAGTAAAAGCAATGAGGTTAACGGAGGTTTCTTGGCGCTTGTCAGGGCAGAACAGTGGCTGCTTTGTCCTTTGAGATTCTCCGGGGCTTGGCCCTTGCCTCTTCTTGGATAACGCGTTGCTCTTCGACATGCTGGGCTTCAGCCAGGTCTGGTCCTCAAGCCTCCCCATAAGTTATTCCCTTTGGGCAGCCCCAACCCACTGGCAAACACAGTGACTCCCTGTCTTCAGCAGTTAGGCTTCCAGAAAGCTGCTCGCCCATTTTGTGAATCTAACACCTGATATAAAATTTCTAATTACAGGCACCAAATTCTCTCTCCTAGGAGATCTGAAACTGCACGCTCTGGTCTTAAGACCTTTTATTTTCATTGGAAAGCCCTTGCCAAGCGTTGGCCACATTTCATTCCATCTGATCCAGGCTTTTATCTCTTCCCAACCAGACAAATGCAGAATGCTTCATTTGCTGGCCGGCCAGGCAACCCATCTCCAAGACCTGCTTGTACACAGTGCTCCTGCCAGGCCAGTGTGCTGTGCAAAGTGCCCCAGAGGCATTTCCCAGGTTCTGGAAAGACCACTGTGTTGACATTTTTCAACAAAGGCCTTACAATTTCAAAGGGAGTTTGGATAATTTGATATTTAGAAGTGTCAGTGGTTCTTCTCTAAGTCTTCAGACACCAAACCTACACAGCATTTAATGCTGGATTTAGATGTGAAGTGGTGGGATTAAGGAACACAAACATCCCGTGGCAAATGACCATTCTGACAGAAGCATATTTAACTCTGTTTGCAAAACTGTGCTTTTTTGGCTTGTTTGCATCCTAAGATGTTGGTCAGTAAACTTGCCATCCCCAGCGCAAGGGACGAGCCTGTTCCGTGTCTATCATCGAGGACAAGGAGGTACAGAGAAGTCCAGGGATTACAAGACTCTAATTAATCTTCTTTCTAATTCCAAGTAATACTTGGTATACTCATGGTTTCTGTTTGGCTTACACCCCCTAGAAACCTGGGTGGGTTCAGGGTGGCCCAGGAAACAGGGAGAAAGGAAGGCTGCTGGGACTGGCTCTGTCTGACCTGTCAGGAAATAGGGTCAAGGTCAAGGAGGTGGGGTGGGAAGAGGGAAGAGGGATCCTGGAGGGGTCTGCAGGGTAGGACAGACCACAGGAGGCTCTATCAGGGACAGTTGGCCTACATTTTCCTGGACTATCTCCTTTTTGCATTTTTCTTAGGAAACTGAAGATAATAGTAGAAAACTAAAGACAATACATATAGAAATCTTGTCCCAACTCTGAGCATAAACCTTCCTGTTCATTCATTCATTCATTCATTCAGCATATTTATTGAGCAACTATGATTCTATGTACTGTTCTAGATTCTGGTGATACAGCAGAGAACAAGCCAAACAATTCCTTGACCTCCTAAGCCTTCCGGGAGAGGCAGAGAATTAACAAGTAAATATATCAGATAATTTTAGTTTATGATACATTTTATGAAGGAGTGGGGGCCACATTACATAGTGTGGCCAGAGAAGGCCTCTCTGAGGACAATGATGCTTTAGCCAAGAACTAAGAGATGACAAGGAAGAAGGGAGTTCCAGGCAGAATGAACTGCAAGAACAAAGGCCCTAAGGTGGGGATGACCTGGGGATGTTTGAAGCACAGTAAGGGAGAAAGAATAGATGAGTGAGTTGAGCATCAGACAGAGGCCTCATCAGACAGAGATCACCATGTGAGACCTTACAGGTCATGGTGAAGAGTTGGTATTTTAGTCTTGTTACAATGGGAGTGGCTAGGGCAGCCAGTAGGTTGCTTTGGGTTGAGCTTCATAGAAGACCTACAGCTTGGTAAAATCATTTCATATGCAAGGTCAAGGTCAGCCTTTGGAGTTCACCAACAGACCAGATTTTCGGTAACAGTGCTAAACATGTCAATCATCTTGCCTATTGGGACCACAGCCCCTGCTAAAGAAAGCTTCTCTTCTCACTGACCTGCTTACGGTACATCAAGCAGAATTAAGATGCATCCATACAGCATGAACTATCACCACCCCCAGTATCTAGTAGCACCAGTGACCTATGGTGGGTCATCACTCATTTGTCAAATATTTATTAAGTGCTTGTCATGTACTAGGGATACAGTGGTGAGTAAGACAGGCAGTCTTTGCTATCATGGAGCTTATAATTTACCTAAAAGGACTAACAAACAGGCAAAACATAATTTATTCTGATATGATAAGGAAAGTACAGTGCTATGGAACCACATAGCAACATAGTCAAGTAACCTGGCAAAGGAAGACTTCCTGGAGGAAGTGATGTTTAATCTGAGAGCTGAAGATTAATTAGGAGAAGGCCGGTTATAGTGGAAGAGGAAGAGTTTTCCAGATATCAGGAATGGCATATATAACCAGAGGTGAGAGAGAGCATTGTATATTTTAAGCAACCCAAATAATTTCAGTATAATGGCAGGCAAAGTGCAAGATTGAGAGGTGAGAAATGAGGCTGGAGATGAACCTAGGGAGAAGGTCATCAGGCTAGATCATGAAGAGTGTCATAAGGATGTTAGAGTATCTGTACTTTGTCATGACAGCAATGGGAAATCTCTGAAGGGTGTGAAAAATGAATTGGGAGTGGAGGAAGATGGTGGTTAGAAGAGTCGTTAGAAGGCATTGTACTAATTCAGATTAGAGATTGATAGTGATTTGACCAAAATAGTAGCCATGGAAATGGAGAAAAATTGACTAATTACAATATATTCATCTACAGTTTAAAAAGATGACCTGGAGCCAACACTCTCTCTAAGGAAATTGAGCCAACAAAATACAGAGAGAATGAAATTGGTGCAGGGGGAAGCTGAAGAGGCCAGTGTGAAATTTGGCAGTGTGAGCCAAATTTATAAAGGAGGGCCGGGCACAGTGGCTCACGCCTGTAATCCTAGCACTCTGGGAGGCCGCGGTGGGTGGATACCTCAAGGTCAGAAGTTCAAGACCAGCTTGAGCAAGAGCGAGACCCCCGTCTCTACTAAAAATAGAAAGAAATTAATAGGCCAACTAAAAATATATAGAAAAAATTAGCCGGGCATGGTGGCGCATGCCTATAGTCCCAGCTACGCAGGAGGCTGAGGCAGAAGGATCGTTTGAGCCCAGGAGTTTGAGGTTGCTGTGAGCTAGGCTGACACCATGGCACTCTAGCCCGGGCAAAAAGAGTGAGACTCTGTCTCAAAAAAAAAACCAAATTTATAAAGGAGCAAAACCTATAAAAATGTAGACTCTATAAGGAAAAGGAAAGATATGCAGAGTACAGGGAAAGAAAAGGGTGGTAGGAAGAAAGGGACCACATGGCCCACGAGAGACGGAGAGAGTGAGTGGCATTTCCTAGAGCTGACCCACTTGCTAGGTTCAATTTCTCTAAGGTTCAGCTTTACCCTATGTCCTATTCTGGAATTCCAGTGATCCGTGTCTCTCTTATTGCTCCACATAAGGGATCCTCTCCCCCAGCACACACAAGCTTGAATGCATTTTGTTTGTTGCAACATAAAGAATCTAAATAAAACAGTAATTATACACATCAATTCTTCAAGAAGCTAATTAATAATAACAGAATGCAAATTAATACAGTTATAATGAGAAATATAACTTCTGAGTGATCATAGATATCCTTGTCCATGGATCAACTACTTTTCAATATGATAAGTTCAACTGCAATCAAAAAGTGGCTAGGAGAATGCAGATTTGGAACAAAAAGTATTGACTGGCCATGTCTGATGGATCCATCTCTCTCCAATTCCTTCTGCGAGGGGTGGCACTGAACCACAAGATACCACTTCCTAGGCAAAAGAGCACAGTTACCCAAAGAAGCCTAAGTTAAACAAACAAACAAACAAACAAAAAACAGCAAGAAGCTGACTCTCAGTTAAATTTAAGAGAGTTTGAGCAGACAGAGATTCACAAACTGGGCAACTCCAAACTGGAAGTGGTTTGGGGCTCCACCAAGGGAGCATGAAGGGAAAAGTTTTTATAGGGCAAATGCAGAAACAGAGCAAAGAAATTATTTGATTAGTTAAAGTTTGAGCGATTGCTTTATTTGGACCAGCCCAGTGGGAGGTTTAAGACAATATAACTAATGCCCCATTAGCTACCTGTGATCAGCTGAGCTCCTTTCATTTTCTGCTTACAGGAAATGAATCTGACTTAGGTTTCTGTTTGCTTAAGTAGGAACTCAGGACTGAGACACCTCAACTAACAACTTCCCATTAAATTATTTTAACAGCAGATAATATAATAGGGTAAATGAGAAGACAGGTAAGCACAGGGTCTGTGGGTTTGCAAAGAGCTTTTAGATCAAGATATAGCACCTAAGCTCAGACATAAATGATGAGTCATAGTTATGCAGGAAATTTCAGGAAGAGCAAAATTTTTGTTATATAGTAGTTTCCCCTTATTTGTGAGGGATACATTTCAAAACCCCTAGTGGGTGCCCGAAACCACGGGTAGTACCAAACCCTACTATAACGTGCTTTTTGGATCTGATAACTGAGATGGCTACTAAGTGACTCACAGACGGGTAGCACATACAGCATGGATCCTCTGGACGAAAGGGATGAATCATGTCCCAGGCAGGATGGAGCAGGACAGTTTTCATGCAAAATTTCATCATAATACTCAGAAAGGTGTATAATTTAAAACTTATAAATACATTTTTTATTTCTGGAATTTTCCATTTTGTATTTTCAACCTTGGTTGACTGCAGGTAATTGAAATTATAGAAAGTGAAACCTTGGGTAAGAGGGGACTACTATATTTGGGAGGACCTGGAGTACCAGAAGAAGTGAGAGGAAGGGAACAGCAGAAGAAAAGGCTGGAGAGTTCAAGAGAAGCCCTATCGTGAAAGGCATTTTTATTTCCAGGACAAAAATCTTGGACTTAGTTTTATAAGTTGCTGGAAGATTTTCAAGAAAAGGTGTGACAGCCAAGTGCTGAAGGGGTTAAAGGGATGTGGGGAGAGACAAGAGGAAGGAAACCAGTTAAAGATGTATTGCAACAGCCCAAGAAAGCAATAATGTGTGTTTGAACCAAATCGTGGGGAATACCAAAGAATAGTCAATTTGAGAAATATTTAGTAGGTAAAATAACAAGGATCGGCTCCCTGAATTTAGGAGGGGAGAGAGTGGGTGTCTGAGGGGATGGGGAAAGAGTTAGATGATTAGATTAGGTGGTGGAAACTGGATGGAGGCAGTGTTATCAATTTAGGTGACAAATACAGGAGAGGGAAGAGGTCTTTCAGGAAATGGGGAGTTCAGCTTTGGGGCTTGTTGGATTCGAGGAATGCAGCCTGTAGTCCAGCTTATGGAGAGGAAGAAAACTGTAAATTACCATTGCCAGCAAGACTCTTTTTTTTGCAGAAGAAATTAAGAAGGCCATGAAGGGTGAGAGATGTCGGGGTTCCTCTTTTGTTTGGTGCCTGGTATGAAACTGGTACTTCTGATGGGAGTAGCATAGCAACAGTACTCAATAGGACTTTACACTACCCACCTCTTACACCCAAGGGTTGCCTGGGAAAAATTATGACATTTTTAGGTATATGCTTAAGATGGGGGCAACAAATGTCCAATCAAGGTAGGAAGATAAGACTAAGGACTATACAACAAATGTCCACGAATGCAATAGTAATTCAGGACAAGGGGGCAGGACTGTGGGTGGCACACGGAGAGCAGCCTTTATTTCAAAAGTCATGGGGAGGCATAGCAGTCTTTCAGGTACTGGGACAGACGAGAATAATCTTGGTGTATGGGGGCTGGGGAGAATTGGGACCCAGGGGTGCCCTGGATGGGAGGATGCAGGGTGGGACCTACATCCTGGAAAGGAGTTTGAGCTCAATGAGGCAGGCCAAGGGCAAAGTGGCAAAGATTATGTCAGTAAGATATAGTTACTTCATGGGCTCTATGTAAATTAAAGTCATTAAAAATTAATTTCACCCTGTGAATCTTCCTGAGAGTTTCTCTTCACTTCTTTGGATAATTGATATATCCAAGACGGATGAAATTCAGGAGAGATTTTTATCCACCAGAGACAAAAAGATACAGCCTTGCCTTTTGCTTTCACATTTAAGGATTAGAGGACTTTGGTTATTTGAGGGGGCTTAGTATGTGTTGATTACAATAACTTAGAACATCCCTAGGGTGTCAAATGATTGATGTAGCCTAAGCTTTCTTGGAGAGTGTATTTAACTATTACTGCTGTAAAGGTAGGTCACACAGATGGCATGAACAACAGAAAAATAGACCAGCTTCGGCCACTGAGGGGTCTCAAGCAAATGACACGACCTCTTTCACCTGCAGTTTTCTAGCCTGTGAAATGGGGATGGTAATTTCTTTGTTCATTCAACAAATGTTTTATGAGCATCTACCACGTTCCAGGCACTGCTCTACCCACTTTACAGAGTGATTTTGAGAATCAAATGAAATAGCACAAGTGAAAATGCTTAGTGTAGTTTCTAGAATCTATCAGGTGCTGATTGTGTTAGTTTTTCTCTCCAAGAAGCTCCAACTATCAGGTGCTGATTGTGTTAGTTTTTCTCTCCAAGAAGCTTTTTCAACTGGAACGAGATGGGCATTTGAGTCATTATTGGGTCAGGCCAACAATGGGCCAAAACACTTAGAGTCTTTATTATAAATATTGTGGGTTTTTTTTCATGGGGGAAGAATTGACTAAATTGGGAATCCAAGAATAAAAAGACCTTTAATTTTTGAAGCAGTAGGATGAAGGGCAAAATATTGCCCTGGGGAAAGCAAAGCACTTCTAAGTCAAGGCAATTCTGCAGAGGGTGCCCCGAGGCAGCAGGAGTGTTCCAAGTTCAGACCCATTGTGAACACGAATGTCTTACTGAGTCCAGAACACTAAGAAAGAACTGAAAGACTGTTTGCTTTATCAACATGTCCAGAGTCAAGGTGCGTGACAAAATAATTGTTCTTCTGAAGCATTTTTAACTGTGAACACTGTAGTGCGTCCACTGAAACCTGGAAAGTGAATTTATAATCAGAATAAACATTTTGAATTGACCAGCTACGGGCCCTGATACTTAAGATATCAGCATTTGCCAGTGTTCTGAGTAATTCATTTTTAAAAAGAAAGGCGGAAAAGCTGACTCAAGCTGGAAAACTTGTTTTCTCCCCGTATCGCTGATATAATAACTTTTGCTCCTGAAGGGAGTTGGTTCATTAGCAAAGGGTGCAGCATTTTCCACTTCCCTTTTACACATTGAACTTTAGCCCAGACCTTGAAGAGTCTAAGTCGGTTGGTCAGAAGTCACAATGGGATGGGATATGTCTGATCCCCAAAGAGAAAAGGGGAAAATCAAAGTCATTTTCTGTGCCCCCTCAGTGCTCAGAAAGGCAATAACATTACTTATTACCATGCGTGATAACTGGAATTGCCTATTTATTTTTCCATCTTCTCCAGTAGACTATAAGCTCCTCAAGTGCATGGACTGTGTATTATTAATCTTGTAACCCCAACTGCTTGAAAATCCACTTAGAGGAAGGGCTCAGTAAATATTAATACTTTATAGTAAGTGAGGGGATCAAAGATTAGAGGAATGAATGGATGGATGGAGGGAGGAATCCTAGATTCCTGGCATTACAGAAAAATCACCATAGTAGTGGAGAAAATGGTGCTCCAGTGAAGGCCAGACGAGACAAGCTGATTAACTTGAGCCCCAAAGAGACACTAAGGAGCAGTCTAATCTTAGAATGATTGGGAAGAAGGAAATTTTCATGTGTTTTTACCATTGTTTTTACAGCTCCCAGGAGTCTGGTCTGTACCTGCAGTAGAAAAACCTGCTGTTGGGTAAACAAGGCTACCTTATATCTTGTAGGACCCAAGAGCAAGTAAGAGCTCCAGGACTTTCTACAAGGGACAGAAGACCTGTCTACCTCATTCCTGGCCACAGAATAGTGACCCTGAGAGGCAAGGGCTCCATCTACCTGAGGTAGGCAGGGTTATTAGTCTCTGGGGCCACTGAGTAGTCATCATGACAGCAGGCTCAGGATGGCAACTTACCTCTGAGAATCACTGCCTTTTAAACTTGTGGTTTTAAAATATTACCTCTGGGTGGTAAAGTTTAGGGACAGGCCCTGGGAAAAAGTATTAATAATCTCGGGCCTTTAGAAATTCTTTCTATCCTATCTGCCCTCCCCTCTAGTCCCTTCACCTGGCCATTCCTTACCCTTTGTCTCCACAGTGTAGCACAGGGTTGGGAATTGAGTGTCCCATATTTAATTACACAATCCTGGAAGCAGGACATGATGCACAAGGCTATGATCAAATGGAAATGCTGCAAGAGCAACTCAAGAAGAAGGCTGAGCATATGTGAGTGTTGCTATTTCCAAATAAAGAACAAATGAAGTGAATATTTTACATATTTAATAACATAGACTTTATTATGCCGATAGTCGATTAGGCATAATTGGTATGCAATCACATATGTAGCTAGTGTTACTTTTATACATGAAAATTATACTTTTACGGCTCTAATCTTCTCACTTTTGGTCCGCACAACAGGACCATCACAGGAAAGCAGGGTTGGAGTGAGGACAACCTAGGTCAGAAGTCACCAGAAGGATAGAGGACACCCAAAAACAGGCCCTGCATTCCTGATGATTGGGGGTCTTGGTTTAGAGCAAGAGGAAAGAAGACAAAATACTAAGGGTGTGTAAGGGGAATGCTATTCATGTTGAGGCAGGAAGGAACAGGATAAGGATGGAGAAGGAGGAACAAAAAGGCCAGGGGGTGGGCAGTTCTGGTCAGGGAGGTAGACCTGTGCTTTGGCAGAAGAGGAACCTTGAAAACACTTATGCAGGTGCTTTCAAAGGTAATTGAAATTTTTCTTGCTTTCATCTCCCACATTCCCTCACCTCCTCAAAACATTTATGGTACCTGAAATTCCTTAAATAAGGAGTAAGATTCTTCATCGTGCAATTGGAGACAAAGCTTGACAACAAGCAAACCAACTGGCAGAGGTCGCGGGAAACTCTCACTCACTAAATGTTAATGGCTGATACTGGATCTTTTGCTATTTTGATAGGAAGAGGAAGTGAGAGAATGGGAGGCCCTGGCATGAGAAGACTTTCTAGAGAAGGAAAGAAAGCATAGCAAATGATAACAAAAAAAAAAAAAAAAAAAACTAACACTTGTTGAGCATTTATGTGCAGGTTCTGTTCTAAGTGCTTTCTGTGATTTAACTCATTCGATCTCCACGGCACCCTGTCTGATGTGGGCACTATTACTAATCCTCACTTTATAGATGAGGAAACAAAGTCACAGAGAGGTTAGGTAACTTGCCCAATGTCATAGTGGCAGGGCTAAGCTTTGAATTCTCACATTTCTAGCCCAAGAGTTCACACTCTTGGCTGCAGACTAAAAGCAAATCGGCCCAGAGAAACGATGACCCAGGAGACAAACTTCCCCACGTGAACAATGTTGTCTCCAGTCAGCCTGTTTACTTCTGTGTGTGAGGGATAAAGAGGAGTTCCAGGGAGAGGTGTTTTATGTTGCATAACGTTGTGTATCTGTTACTTAAAGGAACCCGGTGCTGGAAAGGTTACTACCCTCAGTCCTATGAATCGTTCTGATACCCGTCTTACACATGCACCGCTTTGCTGCCTGAATTAGTGATCCTGTTGCAGTTACTTAAGCCCTCTGTGCCTCTGGGTCCACATTTGGAAACTGGGTTATTTCCACTTGTCAGCTCCCTGACTCAAGAGGAATGCAGAAAGGGCTAATGGGCTGGTACATGCAAAGTGCTTTGAGCCATAACCCAGGACTAACTGAACTTTTAGAGAACACTATGACTTGGCAGTGATATTGAATTTGACAGAAGTGGTAGAATAGCACTAGCAGCTTCTTTAGACGTTCTTGGTTCAATGGCCTGATCGCCATTTATTTATTTATTTATTTTTGAGACAGAGTCTCACTCTACTGCCTAGACTAGAGTGCAGTGGCATCATCACAGCTCACTGCAGCCTCAAACTCCTGAGCTCAAGCGATACTTCTGGCTAATTTTTCTTATTTTTTTTTTTTTCCGTAGAGACAGGGTCTCAAACTCCTGGGCTCAAGTGATCCTCCCGCCTCACCCTCCCAAAGTGCTGGGATTACAGGCGTGAGCCACCGTGCCTGGCCCTGATTATTCTTTAGCAGTCAGTCCACTGCGGCTGCCTGAATTCTTCCCCAGACTTACACTGTGCAACCCCAGTGGAGGGCAACTGGTAGACTTGGGAGATGCCCATATTGTCTGGGACTGTTCAAATTATTTAGAGATAAGAATTCCTAAGTCAAAATAAGGACCTTCAAGCCAGGACTTTGAAAGTAAATGCTTATCGGGAAAAAAAATTAAAAGAACTGGGCCCACTCCAAGGAAACCTTTAGCCTAATTGCAAACATCATACCTTAGCATTTAACTCAAATGATAGAGATCCAATTGACACCATCAAGGGCAGAGCCAATTGCAAAGTGTTTTTAAAAATAATTGTTTACAGAGAGACATGGAAAAGTGAGAATGGGGGAAGAAGGACAACTAGCTGTAGCTATGATTAAGGACTAACAGACACCAAAGGAAGGATAAAGCCAGTTTTTTAAAAAAGAAGAATGTGTCTGATTAATCCACATGCACAGGGTCTAATGGAATTCCCCTCCTGTGTTTTTAAGCCTGGGAATATGTGTTATCCACCTGTGACTCCAGATAAAATAAACAAGCAAAGAGCAGAATGGTGATCACAATGTTTTCAATAGATGCAATTACTCAACTCAATAATTTAACCTTGTATTCATGTCTTCTAAGGAACAGGATCCTATCTGGTGTTAGTCATGCTTCCCCAGACCTGAGAAAGGAAGCAATCTTTGTGAGCTAACACATAAACACGTCCAGTGGGAACCAAGGTGGACATTCAGGATCAGAAACAGAGCAAATGAAAATAGTTTACAAAAAGAGTTTGTGAGAAGGGGAAGGAAACCGAAGGCAGCAGGAGGTCAAGGCCAAATGGTATGAAGGAACCACACATCCAAGACAAGGAAAGCAGGAGACTTTTTTTTTCAGAGGGTTCCTGTGATTCAAACAATTTGGAATAAAAACTATGGTGGATTTCAGCAAAATTTGGATATAGGAGATTTGGGGCTCGGACCCTAAGCCTTCCTTTCGGGCAGTGTTTTCTTATATCTGTAGCCTCTTCTCTGTAAGTGCCCAAGGCCCCATCAATTCCTCACCAAAGAGAAGGTGCTGATGTAGACTCTTAGTGTGAATGTAAGGCCAGGCACCATCTTCCACAAGTATCCGACCTTTCCAGGGAAGAGGAGCCAGAACCTTGCTGGTGTGCCACCAAAAGCACTTTCTGCTTTTACTTTGCCTTCCTTGGGCTCATTTATGATGATGTTATCCGGTTTACAAACACAGTTTCATATCGTCTTTGCCTGGATTAAAAGAGATTCCTTTCACTAAAGAACAGTGAGATTCATGTAAGAAGAAGGCAATTTATTTCTCCCTCTTATAAAAGTTAAAAAAAAAAAAAGAAAGAGAAAGGCCATTTAGGCAAACTCATTCTTTGATATTTTGCTATGTCCAATGTACGATAAGGTCACCGGAGGCCCACTATTGAGATGTGAAGTGTAAGGGAGATCAGTAGTCATGTAAAATCCCATCTCACGTAGAAATGTTCATTGCACTTGCTGAGAACGAGAGCGCCGGGGCTGTGCCAGCACTTGCGTCCTCAGAGGTGAAGGATGGCTTCCTCACTTGTACTGCCAGGGCAGCCACACCCTGCGCTGGACTCAATGAAAGGAAGGGTGGAGTAGGTACACAGAGTTTTGACTACGCTCCAGTTCTCTGCACCCCAAATATTTACTGAGACAGTCAGGTAATTCTTTAGGGAGATGAGGCCTAACAATACAGAAGCTGGCAGACGGACAGGAGGAGAAAGAAATACTCCTCTGTTTGGTAAGGTCGTGCTCATTGTGCCCGCAGTAATTGCAAAATCAACAATGCAGATATGCAGGAATTATCCTACCTACCCTCTTCAAACTGATCACCCATTTGAAAATTTAGCTTCAGGGAAACCAGCCAATGCGGTTTCCACCCAGGCATTCCTGGTTCTGCAGGCAGCTGCTTCCCCTGCTCAGAATAGCCTCTCTTCTCTTCCAAGGCCTACCTTTTCTCCTGGTTCCTCCGCAGCCCTCTCCACAGCCCACTTCCTATATTAAGCCTCTCCCAGTTGTCCCAGCCCACAGTAATCCCTTTGTTCTTTGGCCTCCTACACCACTCACTCAGCAATTGTGGTGGCATTTTTCTGCATATCCGCTCAGCTCCTCAGCCCCCTATCTGCGGACCTTGCACGGAATAGGCAACCTTCACGACATGGGCCCACCAACAGTGAGAAGTTGCGGCAGGAGAGCAGTGTGGGCATGCCTGTCTCAAGTTCACATTTGTATAATTTTTAAACACAAATGAAAAGTTTTCCATGGTTAACACTTTTGAAATGCAATAAATCCTTAATGTGTAATTGTTTTCAAACATCATAGATTTGATTAGGAAGCATAAGGAACAGCACTCGGCAGATATGGGGCAAACAGAAGAATAATTAACCGGGGAGAATGAGAGGAGCAAAGAACTGGTTCACACAGTCCCAAACCCTCACTGGTGTGACCAACTTGTCTGGTTCACCTGGGATTTTCCTAGGCTTAACACTCAAAGTCCCATGTCCTGCACAACCCTCAGTCTTGGGCACACCAGAAAGGTTGATCACCCTACCAGGTAACAAGTAAACATCTTGACAAGAAGCAAATGCAAATTTTAAAGAGTGTACTGAGCCATATTTATCTTCTCTCAACTTAAATTCCAGTGCATCGTCCTTTCCAAGGACGCTCCACTCTCCAATGACAAGAGGAGGAGCAGGTAGTAATGCCCAGGTACCAAGCAGGACCCCTGTGTTTACTAAACTCTCTCCACTTCTGAAGCAATCTCAAGCCTGGGAGGATACGTGGTCAAGGGAAATAGCTTTAAACAGAGTTCTCACACAGCACAAACTGAAGGGAATATTCTGAACTGGAAACAGTGACCTTTATGGCATTATTCCCAAAAGGAAAAGTCAGAGGCAAAATCTCAGGAAGGCAAATGTCCAGGATCCACAGGAACTCTGACTTGCACTGAACATTCCATACCAGGCCTGCTAATTGCAGAGCTGGAGCATCTGTTTTGATAATGTTCTGTGCAATCCACCCAACCCTGAGAATGCGAGTGGATAGACCAATAAGAAGACTGGAATCTGTGACTATGAATGTATTCTGAATGTTTTAGCAAGTAGCAGAATGGAGTAATACATTCTGAGCATCAACAAAAATATATATTGTAGATATTATATGCACATCACAGAACAGACACATTTTGAAAAATAAAATGGGCCTGAAATAAGCAAACTAATGACATCATTAATAATGGTGCACACAAAACCAATTAGGGCTCTGAGTTTGTATAGTGATGGGGATTTTTTCCATAATAAAATAACAATGTTAGGAACTTTCATCTACATAATGTATAACACAGTAACTCAGACCCAAAAATGAAAAGCATAATAGGGAAATGGGAATCTTAAATTTTTTTTGAGACAGTGTCTCACTGTGTCACCCAGGCTAGAGTGCAGTGGTGTGATCATAGCTCACTGCAGCCTCAGGAAATTCTAATTCTTGTATTACTGTATATCACGCAAGATTAAGATTGAGTTGATTTCCTTACATGTAGACTTCTGTGAACAAAAATGCTCATGTGTACCCCAGCACAAGTGCAGGCAGGTAACTTGGCTGGAAGCTGAACTTTAGGGGCTGCGGTGCAGGGCCATAATTTTACCACGAGGGGGTGTTCTTTCCTCTTCCGGAATGTTGGCGAATTTACGTAACCACAAGCTAACTCTAAACTAGCCCCACAAAAATGGGCCAGGGCAGATCCCAGCAAAACGGATTAATTTCCATTATTCACGCAAATTCCCTCTTGCCTTCCCATTTGAGAGAGTGCTGAGTTTTCCTTCGGTGGAGAGAATCGTGCTGGCAGCAGGCCAACCTGCATCAACTGTAGAAAACTGAGCGCACCTCTCCTGCTGATCAAAAAGCTGGAGAATGGTCAGTTTAGCCCTTTCTGATTTTCCCCAAGCAAGCAGGAGCTTGAAGTAAGCGAGAGCTCAACAGCTAGAAAGAGAGAGCAGAAGGGATTTCGGGGGCAGCAAAGCCTCCTGCTTGAATTTTGATCTAAACTGATTTACAACTGAAAAAGGTTGATGCCTCATTAGAGACCAGAAAAGCCTAGGGAAGTTACCAGAGAGATTCTGACAGCTTTCAGAGTCAGCCAGGGAATGTGTCCCAGCCCATTAGTATAACCAAGTTTAGAAAGCAAGGACTTGGAAAGGTGCCCCAGGGAGATGCCCAAGGGAGTCAGTTTGAATCCAGCCAAATGCTTACTCTCGAAAAAGGAAGTCTTTGTCCCCTCTGTCAAGCTTAGTGCCAGGAGCTCTGTCAGGGAGAAAGGCTGTGAAGTTGAGAAATATGGGATATTAGGTCACCTGCCCAAGTGAAGCAAGTTCAACAAATTGAAACTTCAAGTCATTAGTTTCTTTTTTTCCCTAATGTCCAAAGGTAATACCTGCTCGTTGCTAAAACCTCAAACAATACAGAGGTTAAAGTAAAAAGAAAAGGACTGTGCTCTTATAGACAGCCCACGGGGCTCAGCCCCACTCACCAGAAATACTCACTGTTGAAAATTTGCGCATATTTTCCAGAGCTTCCCTTTCCTATGAATTATAATAAAATTCTTAATTGAAACAAGTAGTTACTAGAGGCTTGTGTTAAGGATCAAGTATTGTGATAAAACCCTGTATAGGATATTAAGATAAATAAAACATATTTCCTGCCTTCTTGAGTTTACTTTCTTGTGTGGGAGAACTATAAAAAGCTAATTGACATAAGAAAAATGACTTAAATACTAAATAGTTGGACAAATAATATATCTGCCCAGGGAGGAGAAAGGAAGACGCTATCAATTCTGACAGTTGGGATTAAGGAGGATTTCAATGAATTGGCTTCATCTCTGTAGGGATTTCCTTTAGTCTGTTTGATATAGGGAAATTGAGGTGGAAGCTAGTACTCTTAACAAAGTCATCCTGTTCATCATGCACCAGGGCAAAAGGCTCCTCAGTTTTGCTGTTTGAATTTCCTTTAACAAATATAATTTCAGAAAGATCTGGGAATGCTTTGTCCTTCTTCTAAACTTGTTTTGCTGGGTTTAGTCTACAGCTTTGTCTGATAATCTTAAAACTTGTTATAAATATCTAACATGGCACTGCTCTTTGCTCTATCAAAAAATTTTCTAGGTAAATGTGTGATTTCCAAATGAAGCATGCCACAGTCTGCCGAATTAGTCTAATGTGACTGTCCAGAGAAAGCCATTTTATCAGTACAAAAAATCCAACGGTAGGGTTTAAAAAGAAAACATATGAAACAATTCACCTGTGATAGCAAATCTCTCTGAGTCAGAACCTTCTCGGCAATCATGTAAACATGCTGAAAGGAGAATTTTTATTTTTAATCAATCTTAATTAGCAGGTCCTTTTCTTATTAACGTCTTTAAAGTACTTTGAGCTCCTCCCCAGATGAAAGGTCCTGTGTGAGGACAAATTATTATTATGCTCACAAAATACACATGCTAATAAATGCAGGAAAAGTGCAAATGGTTTTAACTCCACAGCCTGCAATGCTCTTGAGATACTTTGATCTGCCAATATAGCCATCAATTATTCTATATCCTTTACTCTCTAAATGCATGCATCAAAGCATTCTCACGCACACCCTTGTAAATCCAGCTATTTATTCCAAAATAGATCCTCTGAATTAACCTTTGTTTCCTTTTTCCTTTGTTGGGAGCTGCTGATGCAGCTTTTTATTTCTACTGGGGAAAAGATACATACAATTTTGGGTTGGAATGGAAAATAACCCTTTTTTTCTATATAAAGATGGCCATGACATAAAAATGTGTATTAATAAAGATTCATGTATGAGCTGGGAAAATACATATGATATGGTAAGTGAAAAAAGCACGAAACAAAAATGTATAGAGTATTATCAAAATGATAATACTAATAATTGCTAACATGAATGAAAGACAATTATGCCAGTTAATGCCTCACCTATGGGATGTACTTTAATCTTCACTACAAGATGAATACTACCACTCTTCTTTTAGAGATAAAGAAACCGAACTCAGGAAGGTTAAGTAACTAGACCACGGTCATACAGCCAACAAGTGGCGGAGCTGATGGGGTTCCATCTGGCACTGATTTCAAAGCTCATTTCCTTTGAGACTGTCTTACTGCCTTTTAGAAGTAATTGTCCCTAGGTAGAGATATTTGGGGTGATTTTCCCCCTACCTTTTTACACTTACGCATTTTTTTTTTAGAATAAGCAAAACTAACATACTAATGACATGAATTAATCAAATAAAATTAATAATTAGGGCAAAGCATCTGTTTTATTTGTGGGCGTCATAACTTGAGATAAATGTGGGTAACATGTCATTATGCTCAGAGTTATCTGGGCCTCTGCTTCCTTATCTTTAAAATGAAAGGGTTAAACCAAGCAATCTCAAAGGCACCTTTCAGTTCTCACATTACTTTAGCTCTTTGTTTCCGATTATGCTTTGGAGACAGCACTTTCCTTCAGCAATAAGTTGGTTCTGGTTCCCTAAGTTTGCTCAAAGAGCTCTGTTTAGTACCAAAGGAGGAACCAGAGAATTGTTTGTAATTTACCTTTAACACAAGAGAAAAGACTACCTTTGTTAATGACTGAATATTGAATAAGTACTAATTAATGTAAAATTATTGCATAACTATTAAGCCGTCATTGTAAATAAAGAATAAACACATTTAAATTTTTTTATTTAAGGTGTACAACATGATGTTTTGATATACATGTAAATAGTAATAGGTTACTACAGGCAAGCAAGTTAACCTATCCATCATCTCAGTTACTTGCGTGTGTGTGGCAAGAGTACCTAAAATCTACTCTTTTAGCAAAAATCCCAAGTACCGTACCATATTATTGAATATAGCCCTCATGTTGTACCTCCGATCTCTAGGCTTGTTCATCATCCTACATATCTGCTACTTTGGATCCTTCGACCTGCATCTCCCCACTTCATGTATTTTTCTGATCTAATGCCAGAGCAAAAGACAACAGGTTGCATTAGGTATCAGTGCTAGGTCTTTTTTTTTTTCTGACCCGGGTTTAGTTTGGACATGTCTAGAATGTGAGAGTGAGAAACCCTTTGAAACTACGGAGAGTGGGTGTTTCCAGCTGAGAGGAGCATTTGATCTTGACTTGGAAAATGAGTACCTGCACTACAAAGGAAGCTTGCTTGTCCCCACAGAAGGATGAGTTTCTTTACAGGAAGCATGTGGCACCAACCATGAAGAAAGGACAGACTATCAGTAATGCTATAAATATTAAGATGTCTGGGGAACATGAAGCATTTTTATTTCTGGCTACCGAACATTACATTTATTTATTATTTCTATTTTTGGGAGTAGACTATTTGTAACTCTTTCATTCCCAGTGTTACATTTTTCAGCACAGGGAAATGTAATGATTCAGCACATAGTAAATGTCCAATAAATATTCGCTTGATGAAGAAAGCAGATTAATATGTTGGCTTTAATTAGAAGTACAACTTTTTTTTAAGGTAAGACTTAGGAATAATCTCCTTTCTTTTATCAGTATCTAGAATTCCATCTTCTGAAGACCCTAGAATCTTCATCTAAACCATCATTTTTTAAAAACTTTTCATTCCACATGGTTCAAAGATTCAAATATAAAAAATAAAATCATTTTTATACTAGACATTGGGAGAATTTCTTTATAATTTTAAAGTGGGGAAGACCTATCTGACTAAAACTCCAGAAGTTATAAAGGAAAATGATAAAGTTATAATAATTAAATACCAACCTGGTAAAAGCAAACAACAATATAGAAACATACATACATAATAAGAAAAATTAACAACAAAGAGATAAAAAATGTTTGCCACCCATGCCAAGATAAAAAACTAATCTACCAATATATAAAGATTTCCTAGCAATCAATAAGAAAAGGACTGGGCTAGTCTCAGTGGTTCATTCCTGTAATCACAGCACTCTGGTTGGCCAAGGCGGGAGGATCACTAGAGTCCAGGAGTATGAGGTTGCAGTGAGCTACGATAACACCATTGCACTCTAGCCTGGGCAACAGGGAAAGACCCTGTCTCAAAAAATAAACAAATAAAACAAAATTAACCAGGTGTGGTGGTACGTGCCTGAAGTTCCTCCAGAGGCTGAGGCAGCAGGATTACTTGAGCCCAGGAGTTTGAGGCTACAGTGAACTATGATTATGCCGTACTCTAGCCTGGGCCACAGAAAGAGACCCTGTCTCTAAAAAAAAAAATCTAAAATAGTAAAAATAAGAGAAGGACTGACAATATAGTAGAAAAAGGGCAAGGAAAATGAGCTGAGAGTTCACAGAAAAAGAAACACATATGGCTCTTAAACCTGAGAAAAGATGTTCAACTTAACTCATTTAGAGAAATGCAAGATACAATTATACTAAGTTGTTTTGCCCCACCCATCAGATTGGGCAAAAATCTGCAAATTTGATACATACTCAACAGTCAAGGCTTTGCAAAAGGAAACCTTTTGGTTATGAGTAATGAAAGAGTAAATTTGTACCACCTCTATGGAGGACAAACTCACATAGCTAAAGGAAGATTTATCATGAAACTAATGAAGCATAAGCTTCAGGGCCCCTCATTTGCATAACCCCCTTCTGAGGCTCTGGGAGAAGCCCCAACAATTTTTCAATATGTATGTGTTTTTGAAAACTTTGCAAAGTAAGATATTTCAATCATGATTGGTTAAGACCACCGCTCTCTTTCCACTCAGATGTCCCCTCTATCTCACTTTCCCCTGTGAAATGTGGCAAGGGAGTGGCATCAGGAACTTTTGGGATCTGGCTAAAGAGAAGTTGCTTGGAGATACATTAAATTTGGGTTTATTAGGATGTATTTATGTAATGTGCAATCACCGCATATATAGCCAGGTTATTGCTAGGTGTCCTGGTGTGGGAATCGTTTCCAGAAATATTCCTACCACCCACTGTGCCAACCATCTGCCATTCTGACTATGAGATGCATGGCCAGAGGTCATATTGAGATATGGACATGTCTTATAGTGCATGATACCAGAATTATGTAGAAAAGAAACAAGGCTTGAAATATATGGAGCCAGAAGTCGGAAAATTATTTTAATATTAGACATGTAACATTATAAGCAGAATATTTAGTTTTTACAGATACCTGGTCAAAATGGATGTTTTAGCTTCTCAGGAATATACTTGATGATGCAGCAATTATACACACACCGTAGATTTATAATCTTTTTTTAAATGGAAATCATATGAAATAGAATTTTTCAGAATCTCTGGATTGTAGGACACAAACATATAGCAGCTCTATAAATAGTAAGCATTTCTGTGTGAAATTGAATGCTTAATGCATCCCAGCTGCCAAAAATAAAAAAAGAATTTCAGTCGACTATACTAAAGAAGAGACCAAATTATCTTTCTGTTTTCTCTCTTTAAAATAATATTACAAAATTGTGGTCACATAAAGAGGTAATCAAAGTGTATATGCCCGGCCGGGCGTGGTGGCTCACGCCTGTAATCCTAGCACTCTGGGAGGCCGAGGCAGGCGGATAGCTCAAGGTCAGGAGTTCGAAACCAGCCTGAGCAAGAGCAAGACCCCGTCTCTATTATAAATAGAAAGAAATTAATTGGACAACTAAAAATTTATAGAAAAAATTAGCCGGGCATGGTGGCGCATGCCTGTAGTCCCAGCTACTTGGGAGGCTGAGGCAGGAGGATTGCTTGAGCCCAGGAGTTTGAGGTTGCTGTGAGCTAGGCTGACGCCACGGCACACACTCTAGCCCGGGCAGCAGAGTGAGACTCTGTCTCAAAAAAAAAACAAAAAAAAAACAAAGTGTATATGCCCAAAAAAGATAGAGAACAAAGTATTATAAAAGTGTGTCAGATAGTTAATTAGTAAAAATGTTATGTTATTTTTCAAGATTCTGTAATATTTATGGTGTTTGTTAGCATTTTAAAATTAGTAACTTACTATGATTTCCTTTTAAAGTCTACATAATTATTTGTTTTCACACCTACTTTAGAATAGGTAATTTTTATTCTTTTTGTTTGTTTATTTCCAAGGACTTTATTTATTTATTTTTCGTAAGCTATGAAATTTGTTGAGTATTGAGCCAAGGACTTTATTTAATCAAACCTTCAGAGGGCTCTAGAAACCTGCATTTTTAACAAAGACCCCAGATGATTATAGGTGAATTAAAAGTATGGTTTGGGGAAGCAGTTTTAACCTTCAATGTGTGTCAGATTACATATACAATAAAATTAAATTATAAATTATGTAATTTCTAGGCACAGTGGCTCGCCCTGTAATACCAGCTACTCAGCAAGCTATGGTGGGAGGATGACTTGAGGCCAGGAGTTTGAGACCAGCCTGGGCAACATGGCAAGACTGTCTCTGAAAATAAATGAAAACAAAATTATCTGGGCATGGTGGCACGTGTCCCTATAGTCCCTGTAGTCTGAGCTACTCAGAATGCTGAGACAAGAGGATTCCTTAAGCCCAGGAGTTCAAGGCTGCAGTGAGCTAAGATCGTGTCACTGCACTGTAACCCAGGTGACAGAGACTCAGTCTCTCACCAAAAAAAAAAAATCATGTAATTGAGCAAAAAAAATTCTTTATACAAAGTGTAATAGAAACCTAAATACAATATGGTTTTAAAAATGAAATAAAATGAATTCATACCACTGCACTCTAGCCCTAGTGACAGGGCAAGACTTCGTCTCTAAAAACAAGGGAATTTGTATATATGTATATAGTTGTATTCATAAAGATAAGTGTGCTAAACAGAAAGCTATACGACAATGAGAAACATTAATGGCATACCAAAGTACAAATGAAGACAGTCCTCTGAATTCCCATGTTTCACTGAGCAGAAAAAAAACACCCATTTTTTAGTACTTTTCTTGTATATTATTGTTTCCACATCGCCGGCGTCTGATTGGATCCTTGGACTTTATTTCATTTTCTTTGTAACATTCTCCGGTTATGTATCACTGGTTGCTGCTTTGGGGATTGCATGTTTTTCTCGGTGTCCATTTTTAGTCCCCATGTACAGCAGAAAGAAACTTCTCACTCTTGTATTCTTTTCCTTAATGAGGTCTCACAAAATTACAATCTTCAGGTTCCCATATAACCTGGATTAGTCTTTGTAATTACCCAATGCCCCAGAAAATTTTCCAGTTTGGAAATTTATTTTACAGTTGTTCTCGCACAGGTATGAAATGACGTGTATGCAAGGTTATTCACTGTAAAACTGTTTGTAATGGAAAAGTGTTGGATTCACTGGGAGTCTGATTAGACAGATTATAATACATCTACCCAATGGAGTACTATACAGCTCTAAAAGTGAGGACACACTGTATATTCTGATATGGAAAGGGCTACAGGATATATTACTCAATAAAAACACCAAGGTGAAGATTGATGTGTATAGTATGCTTCTTTTTATATTATTTTATTTTATTTTATTTTTTAATTCAATAGATTTAGAGGGTACAATTGTTTTTTGATACATAGATGAATTGTATCATACTGAAGTCATGGCTTTCAGTGTACCCATCACCACAACAGTGCACATTGTACCTGATAGGTAGATTTTCATCTCTTATCCCTTTCCACCCTCCCCCTTCTTAGTTTGCATATCGATTACACCACTTTATGACCATATATGTCCCTTGTTCAGCACCCAGTTATAAATGACAATATATGGTATTTGTTTTTCCATTCCTGAGATACTTCAACTTAGGATAATGGTCTCCAGTCCCATGCAAGTTGCTGCAAAAGACATTATATGACTTCTTTTCATGGCTCCATGGTATGTGTGTGTATATGTGTGTGTGTGTATCACATTTTATTTATCCACTCATAAATTGATGGGCACTTAGGTCTATTCAATATCTTTGCAATTGTGAACCATGCTGCAATGAACATTAAGGTGCAGGTGTTTTTTTTATAAAATGACTTGTTTTCCTTTAGGTGTATATCCAGTAGTGGGATTGCTCAATTAAATGTTAAGTCTACTTTTAGTTCTCTGAGGAATCTCGATTCTGTTTTACATAGAGGTTTTCTAGTTTATATTCCTACCAACAGTGTATGTGTTCCCTTTTTACCTCATCTGTGCCAACATCTATTGTTTTTTGACATTTTAGTAATGGCCATTCTTACAGGGGTGTGGTGGTATCTCATTGTGATTTTAATTTGTATTTCCCTGATAATTAGGGACATTGAGCATTTTTTCATGTTTTTTGGCCATTTTTCTATCTTTTTTTGAAAAACAATCTGTTCATATCTTTTGTCTACTTTTTAATGAGGTTATTTGTATTTTTTCTTGCTGGTTTGTTTGAGTTCTTTGTAGATTTTGGATATTAGCCCTTTGTTGGATGTATAGCTTGCCAATATATTCTCCCATTCTGTAGTTTGTCTATTTACTCTGTTGATTATTTGCTTTGCTGTGCAGAAACTTTTGAGTATAATTAAGTTCCATTTATTTACTTTTGTTGTTTTGTTGTTATATTTGCTTTTGGGGTCTTAGTCATAAATTCATTGCCTAAGGCCAAAGTCCAGAAGAGTTTGAAAATGAATACAAGTGATTGCAGAGAGAGGGCACTGGGTAGCATGGGCAGAGGTGGGGATGAGATTGCTCACTCTACACCCTTACACAACAGATGCATACTCATTATTCAGAAGTTAAATTTTAAAATACTGGCCTTCACTTTGGCCACACCACAGCAGGTGACTTCCAGAGACCTCTTGATACCTTTCTGAAATGTTCATTTGATTGCTCCTTAGCCATGAGACTTAAATTCATACCTATTCATTTCAGCATTATTCATACAATCAACCCTCAGTCGAAAGAACTGTGAAAGTTGTCTGAGTGAACTTGTCAGGGTCCAAGAAGAACTGGGTAACACTAATGAAAATATTTAATTATATAAAAAAATTAATTTTTCTCACTTCAAAAGAAATAAATGTAAACTCTGGGACTTATTATTTTAATACCCCATTCACAGAAAATAAAAGGAAAATCTTAAAACTAATTAATAATGAGTTATGAATATGAATAAGCAACAAAAAAACACATAAAAATACTGAGCTTAGAAGTCATGGCTAGCTTATCCTCAGCTCCACCTCCAAATCCAACATACTGCAAGGTGTTGTCAATTTTACCTTCTAAATATCTTCTCCATTGTCATCACCTTAGTCCAAGCTACCATTTTCTTTCACTAAGATGAACACAAAATGGGCAAAGGACATGAATAAACATTTTTCAAAAGAAGACACACAAATGGCCACTCGGTATACGAAAAAATGCCAAACATCACTAACACTCCATAACGGCACATTG
This sequence comes from Lepilemur ruficaudatus, assembly GCA_963574885.1. Taxonomy (NCBI): domain Eukaryota; kingdom Metazoa; phylum Chordata; class Mammalia; order Primates; family Lepilemuridae; genus Lepilemur; species Lepilemur ruficaudatus. Next base: position 22,014 of record CAUYRT010059815.1, on the reverse strand, counting down.
GCTGAGACTGACCCTCCAGTGCCTGTGCCATTGGTGGTTAAATATTTCAAATAATAATGAGCAAACTACCATAAGTTCAACAAAGGGGGAAGATATGTTCTGCTCCCTCCATTCCCACAAAGGATTGAGACAGAGGTGGGTACTTCACTGAGGGAAGCCAAATCTAATCTGTTCAAGTGACCAGTGAGGTAGCCTGAAGTAAATAAAAATGCAGTCTAAATACAAGTGATTACTATTGGCTGAGCCAGTCAGATTGCTTCTGTGGGGAAAATGAACTAAACATACGGAAGGGAGTTGAGCAATTGGTTACGGGAGCAGAAGACGAAACAGACCGGATGTTGATGGCAGATCTCTGGGGCAGGGCTGGCCTGGGCCGTGACAACTGATGGGTACCCAGAGCTCCCCTGCATCTGGGACAACCTTCAGTTCCACCCTGTGTGGCTCAACTCATTCTTGTTTGTTCTTTGTGGTTACTAGGAGGCCTGGCTTCATGGCTTGGATTCCTGCCATAGATATCTCTACAATTGTCGTTCCTACAAACTTCCCAGTGGCTGAGGCAACCTGAGTGATTCCTTGTATCCAAAGAAGCTTAAGGAAAACAACTTTGAATAGAAGTTAAGTCATAGATATAGAGCTTTATAATTGTTCTTAGTCTTTAATCCAGTAATTTCTCTCTGGTGTCCCAGTCTAAGATAATAACCCCAAAGTCAGAAAAGCCATATTCATGAAGAAATTAATCTCAATTTTAGCTTAGTGCAAGAAATTGGACATGTGTGTCCAAATGTAAGAGAATGGTTAAAAAAGAAAAGAATGAAGTTGCCTAAATTAGATTAAAAACTTGTTTAAGAATTGTTTATGAATAGTTTTGTATTCACATTGAAATATCATTCTATAATAATCTTTATTTAAAAACTGGAAATAAATATTCATGTAGAAAATATTAATAAAGACATGGCAAAATATGAATAGTGATTATCATTAGGTGATTTTTTTTTGCCCTATATTTAAAAAATTTTTTATGAAATGTGTGTGTTGTTTTTATAATGGAAAAATGCTTTAAGAAAATAAAAGCAGAATATAGTATGGTTTTTAGACAAAAATTAATCATCCTAAATTGACATTTAACTTCTTAGAAAAGAGGGAAGGGCAAAGGCTTCCATGCTAGTAGAAAACTAAAAGAAAAAGATCACAGACACTTGATGGACTCAGCCTCCACTGAATTCCTGGAGGAACCAGATGAGAGTCTGGTTTTCCAGAAGGCCTTTGGTAGCAAGGACAAAGAACGGTTTGTTGTAGCTGAGAACACTATAAAAAATCTAAGCCCATGATGGTTGAGAAGGGCCCAGGCACAGAGCTTATGAGGAGAAGCTCGTGCCATTTCAGATTGCAGCTCCAAATGGACAGACTCATAACTTTTCCACGTGGATCAGAAACCCATGGCACAGCATTACAACAAAACTCTAAGAATGGTGGCAAGGAAAAGCTGGAACAGTTGATGCATTAATTAAATGTATATTTATTGAGTGTTTATTATGTGCCTGGCACTGTTAGGAACCTTAGGGATAAAAATTCCTGCCCTCATGGTGCACCCGTTCCACGGTGTGGGGTTGCAAGATGGCGAGAGGGAGAAACGATAAATGAAAAGTAGCAGTAAATATGGCATGTCAGGCACCTATGGAGAAAAGTGAAACAGCAGGAGTTAAGGAGCATCTGTCAGCAGGCTCTTGGAGTTCGAACAAGGTGATAAGGAAAGGTGGTGCAAGGATACTTGAGTGAGGATGTGAAGAAGGTGAGGATAGAGCTTGAGAAAAGCATTCCAGGCCAAGGGAACAGTGTATGCAAAGGCCCTGGGGCAGGATTGTATCTGGCTTGATCCAGGAACTCAAGGAGGTCAGTGTGGCTGGGAGCAGAGCATGTAAGCAGAGAGTAGTGAGAAGGAGAAGTAATGGGGGAGGTTTCAGGGTGGGGACAATCAACAGGTTTGTCTAAGATTGATTTGAAATGCCTATTATACATCAAAATGCCTATTATTAAGTGGGCATCCAGATATCAAGTCTGCAACTCAGGGGAGAGGTCAGGGCCGGTATGGCAGAGACTGCTAGATTCCTATCTGAAATTCGCTCTCCTCTTCCTCCTTAGTAATGGAACTCTGATATTTAGGTAGGTATATTGCTATCTGAAATAAAGACTATATTTACCAGCCTTCCTTGCAGCTAGGTGTGGTCATGTCACTCAATTCTGACCAACGAGATGTGTAAATGGAAGTTTTCTGAAGAACAACTGGAAAGGCTCCTTTAAAGGGAATTGATCTAGCTAGGAGATGAAGCTTTTTGTCCTCCTTCTTTTCTCCTATCTACAGTCTGGAATGTAGATGACATGGCTGGAGTTCCAGCAGCCATATTGAAATAATGAGATACCCTTGAGGATGGAAGCCAAAGGTAAAGAGAAGGTCTCTGAATTTCTGATGACTATCAAGCCACCATCCCAATCCTAGTTTGCCTTCCTTCAAATGTATCATATATTAAGTAAAAATAAACTTTCATTTTGTTTAAGCCATTATTTGGATCCCCCCTCCCCCCAATATATGCAAACTAATCCCAAGGGCTATAACTGGATATATAGATTTGGGAGTCAATATCATGTAGATGGTTTTTAAAACAATGGGATTGGTGAGAATACCAAGTAGAGATTGTAGAAAGGAGAAGACCTGGAATCAACCAATATTTGAAAGTCAGACATAGACGGGAGGACCAACAAAGAAGATTGAAAAGGAAGAGTGAAAGAGGTAAGAAACTAGAAGAGTGTGGTGTCAACAGAGGCCAGGATTATTTCTGGAAGGAGGAAGGAGTCAACTATGTCAAATGCTACTCAGACGTAAAGTAAGATGACGACTGAGAATTAATTGACCATTAGATCTGACAAAATGGAAGTCATTGATGACCTTGATAAGAGCCATTTCAGCACTTTGGGAGGCTGAGGTGGCAGGATCCCTTGAGGCCAGGAGTTTCAGATCAGCTTGGGTAACATAGCAAGATCCCATCTCTACAAAAAATAAAGAAATCATCCTGGCATGTTAGTGCACCCCTGTAGTTCCAGCTACTCAGGAGGTTGAGGTGGGAAGACTGCTTGAGCCCAGAAGTTCAAGGCTGCAGTGAGCTATGATCCAGCCACTGCACTCTAGCCTGAGTGACACAGCGAGACCCTATCTCTAAAAATAAATGAGCAACATATAAATAAAAACATAAATAATTTAGACAATTAAAAATTTATATTAAAAAACTATTTTTAAAAAAAGAGCCATTTCAGTAGAATGATAAAAACAAGTCTTCATGGAAGTAAGTTAGAGAACTGTAGGCAAGAAAACAGAGAAGGCGAACACCAGTACCTCCCTGGAGATGTTTCACTATGAAGGAGAGCAGGGAGGAGACAGTGGACGTAAGGAAGGTCTTAGGATGGGCAAGACTAAGGCACGTTTGCAAACTGATGGAAATCATTCAATGAGGAGGGAGAAACTAACAATGCAGGAAAAGGTGAATAATTGCAGGAGTACAGTCCTGGAGAAGGAAGACAAAATAGACAGAATCCACAGTTCACCAGAAAAGGTTGTTTCCAACAGACACTGACCTACGGGATAGCAGTTTTAGGGAAATGGAGGAGGCAAAATCCAAACTGAGTGAGGGTAAGGAGTAAAATATGGAACGAAAAATAACACAAGTCAAATGACATTGATGGTTCTCTCTGGGTAATACAAGATTTGGGGTGATTTTTTTTCTGTGTTTCTTCATACATTTCTGGTGTCTTGCAAATTTCCTGGAAGGAATACTTATCACTATCATAATTAGAAAAAAATAGAAAAAAATAAAAGAAATACGAAGCTGGCAGGTGTACAGATTTCTCTCTGTCTTAGAACTAGGCCCAGCCCTGGGAATAGAGGAAGTACAGCAAGAGTAGCAAAAAACAAGGGACCCTGGCAGGAAGGCCTTGTCCACAATGTAACCATTCCTCCTTTTGTAATCTCTAGTCCCATATCTGTTGGGTATACTAATTCAATGTGTTCCAGATAAAGGAGGAAGTCCAGTATAGCAGGCAAAACACAATAGCTAAAATGGGTGGCTACAGTCATGGTAGATGCTCAGTATTGCGGCTGGCTCAGGCAAGGCTTGGAAGTCTAGATAGACAGACACTTCACACTACAGATAGGTCCACCTGCAGGCAGTCTCCCTACTGGAGTCCAAGACCAGGACTGGTGGGGTCGGGGTAGGCTTGTAAGAACAAAGCTGAGCCCTAGTAGGGTCCACCATGGTGCTCTATTTATTATAACAGAGGCCTCACATTCATAAAGGGCCTCTAAGCTGGTTATTTCCATGTGAAGTTTCACTAACCTACAGAGATGCACTAAGAGGATTGAAAGTAGGTGACTCTCATCACACAGCTTTGAACATGCCTCCCATGACCAGACCATTCACGTATTATGAATTAAGGTATTTATCATCCCACAAATACTTTAGGAAAAGCACAATTACATTGCATTATATTTTGTTTGATTTAAAAGCACCAAGTTTTAAAAAAAGAGATATTTAAAATATGCCCCATTTAAAATTAGCCCTGTTTTAGCCTATCTTTGCTTTTTAAAAATTAATAGGCTTTAGGCCAGCACAGTGGCTTACGCCTGTAATCCTAGCACTCTGGGAGGCCGAGGCGGGCGGATTGCTCAAGGTCAGGAGTTCAAGACCAGCCTGAGCAAGAGCGAGACCCCGTCTCTACTAATAATAGAAAGAAATTAATTGACAAACTAAGTATCTATAGAAAAAATTAGCCGGGCATGGTGGCGCATGCCTGTAGTCCCAGCTACTTGGGAGGCTGAGACAGAAGGATCGCTTCAGCCCAGGAGTTTGAGGTTGCTGTGAGCTAGGTTGACGCCACGGCACTCTAGCCCGGGCAACAAAGTGAGACTCCGTCTCAAAAAAAAAAAAAAAAAAATAGGCTTTAATTTTTAGAATAGTTTTAGATGTACAGAAAAACTGAGCAGATAGAACAGGGTTCCCTTATCCCACCCCAACCCTGCCCTGCCCCTGGAACAGTTTTCCCCTTTTATTCACATCTTGTACTAGTGTGGGACATATGTTACAATTGATGAACAATTGATAAAGTCCCTAGTTTGCATTAGCATTCACTCTTTGTGTTGTACAGCTCTATGGGTTTTGACAAATGTGTGAGGTCATGTATCCATCATCACAGTGTCACACAGAGCAGTTTTGTCACTCTAAAAGTCCCCTGTGCTTCACCTGTTCCTTCTCCTTCCAGCCGCAGGCAACCATCAATCTTTTCACTGTCTCTATAGTTCTGCCTTTTCCAGAACATCATATAGTTGGAATCATATAGTCATGTAGTCTTTCCAGATTCACTTAGAAATACACATTTAAAGTTTCTCCATGTCTTCTTGTGGCTCGATAGCTCATTTCTTTTTTATCAGTAACTAATATAACATTGTCTGGATGTAACAGTTTGTTTATCTCCTCACCTATTGAAAGACATCTGGTTGCTTACAATTTTTGATATTTGTGAATAAAGCTGCTACAAACATTCATGCATAGGTTTTTGTGTATATAAGTTTTCAACTCAACTGGGTAAATACCAAGGAGCGTGACTGCTGGAGCATATGGTAAGATTATGTTTAGCTTTGTAAGAAACCAGCAAACTGTCTTCCAAAGTGGCTCCAATGCACCATTTTGCATTCCCACCAGCAAGGAATGAGAGTTCCTGTGGCTCTACATCCTTGCCAGCATTTGGTGTTGTCAGTGTTCTGAATTTTGGCCATTCTAACAGGTGTGTAGTGGTATCTTACTGTTGCTTTACTTTGCAATTCTCTAATGACATATAATGTAGAGCATCCTTTTATATGCGTATTTGCCATCTGTATGTCTTCTTTGGGGAGGTGTCTGTTCAGATCTTTGTCAACTTTTTAATGGGGTTGTTTGTTTTCTTACTGTTGAGTTTTAAGAGTTCTTTGCATATTTTGGACACAAAGCCTTTATCAGATATGTGTTTTGCAAATATTTTCTCTTGGTCTTATCTTTTCATTTGCTTAACATTTATTTAAAACATTGAGAGCCTCAAAAACAGCAAGTGGCTCAGGCTTCCTCGACCTCTGAGGAAGCAATGATGAGGTAGGTGAGGCAGCTAAGAATTTCTGGACCCATTCAGCCATGACACATGTGTGGCTCTTACCCATGCTGACCAGTAGTCATTGGGGAATAAAGAAGAAAAAAGAAACAGTGACATCATCCTACCATATGCCAAGCACAACGCATTTTACATACATTATTTCCCAGCTACTGTAAGAAGTAGATCATATCATTTTGGTAGGAAGAAACCCATCAGACCTCTCGAGTATCAAACAAGTTAAACAAACTGACCAAGCTCTCACATCCATGATGTGGCAGAATTGGGACTCAACTCCATGACACCACAGGACCAGATATAAGGCTAACCTGTCTCAGGGCAGGTCCCATAAGCGAGGGACAACAGCGCAAACCACTGCATCCAGTGGGTGCTGAAGTTGGGCTCACCCTGGGCCAGTGTTGAGATCAAAGGGGCTCTGCTTGCAGGCGGAAGAACTGCTTCCATGAAGATGAAGCCAGAAGGTCTGTCTGGTTTGAAACAGGATCTCAGTAAATAGCTAGGGATATAGGGAATGGAGTCTGATCCTTCAGGGAGAAGAAATAGGCAAAAATTACACAGGGTATTAGGGCTCTAGACAAGGAGGCTGAGGCCCAGCACAAAGCTGCAAACAGAGCAAAAATGAAGAAAGCCCAGATGCACAGCTGTGCCAGCAGCGTACTGGGAGTTCAGGAGAGCCTGTGACTGAGGGGCGAGGGAGGCTGGCTCACCACGGGATCCCCAGCTCAAGCGAGCAAGGCCCACTCCTGTGCTGCTGGTTGGTGGGTCTGAGTCTGTCTTGACAAGCTGAGGGTCTGCACGTGGTTAAGGTTTCAAGTTAAACATCCCCAGAACCTGCCATTGAAGGGAACAGTAAGAAAGCTTCAAGGAAAGCAGAGACCCCCAAGCAGGGGCTCACACTATAGGCCAGGACTTCGGCGGGGGGGAACTGAGAGCCCAATTATCAGAAATGAGGACCAAGGTCAGACCTATTTGATCCCTGTTCTCAGTGCTGAGCTGGGGATCCTGAAACTCCACTGACATGAGGACCCATCCCAGAGGTGAGCTCAGGGCTTAGCACAAAGGTGGGCACAGGTGGGCCTACGTATAGACACAAGGGTGTAGTCGAGATAGAGCACACCTGTAGGAGACGGGCAGCTGGGACTCTAAGGGCAGGAAGACTTGGTTAATAGACCCTGCAGACCAATTAACGTCTACAAATTGAGATCCTAAACTCCTTTAAGACTCAGGTGCACTGTGCACAATGCAATAGAAACGTTCCTGAAAAGCAATATATAACAGAATTTTTGTAAATTGATACTGTAAGTGATCTAGTGGAATCTGCTGTTTAAAGGAAATCATTAGTATTTTTGTAAATTGGTTTCAGTCCATTAGAGTTTCTTAAATAGAGCATTCCTTTAATCTGATTTCCCTCTATCAGACAGTGAGATATACATATGTGCTATTTCAAAGAAAGTAATAGATGCTACTAGTACATCTTGATTTAAGCAAAGTTTAAATTTTGTTCTTTAATATATTTATTAAACTAAAAAATATGGTCTGAATCTGTAGTTCCCACAGCTGATTGTACACAGAAGTAAACTGGGAGTTTTAAAGAATACAGATTCCTGGGCCTGCCACTGGACCTTCTGATTCAATGTGAAACACAGGAAGGCGCCACATGCTCCCCAGTAGGAACATGTGGCTCAGAATCCTTTGTGCATCCACAGAGATTGATCCTTTGTGCGTCCAGAGATGACCTTGGGGTTGCCCTCTCAGGTCCTCCCTCCCCCGGGGCCCATGGGAGGAAAGAGATTTTCGGCTGGCACTGAGCATAGTGATCCCATGATGGGGGCTGCTGGCCAAATGTGGGGGCATCTCCAGAGCCAAAGGGGTGGCAACTGCTCTCCAGCCTTTGAAAACAGACCCTGGTCACAGTGAGAACCTCAGCTGCAGGGTCAGGCCTGCAGGTACAAGGGAGAGTGTGTCACTGTCCCCAGGGGCCCGTGACCTTCATCTATAATTCTAGCAGTGGGGCTTTAAATCCACTTACATCATACATAACAATGATTAGGAGAAAATGGAATATGGTCTTGTGGTAAACAGAATAACATCTTTCCCAGTGATGTCCACGTCCTACTCCCTGAAACTGTATGTTAGGTTGCACAGAAAAAACACATGGTCACTAATTTACTAATTTACCAACTGTCTGATGGGGAAATTATCCTGGATTATCTTAAAAGCTGAACAGGGAGGCAGGAGAAAGAGAGAGAGAGAGAGAGAGAGCACGAGAAGGACTCAGCTCCACATTGCTAGAGAAATGGGGCCATGGGCCAAGGGCCCCAAGCCTCTAGAAGCTGGGAAAGGTGAGAAACAGATTCTACTCTAGAGCCTCCAAAGAGAAATACATCACTGCTGACACCTTGACTCTAGCCCAGTGAGACCTGTGTCAGGCTTCTGGCCTCCAGAACTGTGAGGTAATAAATCTGTGTTGTTTTAAGCCACTTAATTTGCGGTAATTTTTTTTTACAGCAGAAATACGAAACTAAAACAGCACTGATGCCCAAGTTTTTACGTTTTTTTGTTTTTTTTTTTGCCTTTAGAATACAAGAAGAGGAAAGTAGAACTTAAAATCTGACAGCCTTCTCTTTTGTATTGCAAGGCCCTACACGTCATCCCCAATATTTTACTTTTCTTCTTCTTGAAGAGACAAAGAAGATTCTGTATCTGAGATGACCAGGCTCATTTATTAGGTCAAGATTTTAGCACAGTATGATAGGATTGTGGTGAGATCCAGGATCCATATTTTTAAAATCTCCCTAGGAGTCTCTAATATGCAGCCAGGTTTGCAAACCACTGGTCTACAATTTAAATTCTAACCCACATAATTACGAGGTGGCTGCATGCCTAGACAATGAGTACTGGCGGGTTATCATTAACCTGGAAGGACATAATAGATGCAGTGTCCACAGAGCTTGGGCCTGGTGACAGCACATTTCATCTGCGACCTGCCGAATGGAATGGCCAGCATGCTCATTAAATGTGACTGTGGGGCCAAAATGGAAAACAGGCGGAGGAGGGCATTTTAATTAATTAATGAGGGCTGTTAGGATGGAGGGCTTATTGATTCAAAGGACAGGTGACAGCAGGCTGAGGAGGTGTCAGAGGAGTTGCTGGGAAGTGAGTGCAGTTCAGCGAAGGCAAATGCAGAATGGTGCACCTCCTGTAAAATGCAGAAGGAAATAGCACAATAATGGGCAGGGCCAGGGAAGACTGCAAAATTAGGAAAGGATCCAGGGACAAGGCCGACCACAGAGCAGGGTGCATGCAGGGGCATGTCTGGGGTGCTGAGAGCGCAGGAAGGCCACATGGCCTGGTTCACGTTGGCCCTAAAATTTAGACTTCTGACATCATTTGGTATCTGATAAAGGTGTTTGTTAACTTAAACATGCAAAGCACACCATGGTTTTATAATCCCATTTTTGCAACTTTTCCTTTTTTAATGTACTGGGAGACTCAAAAAGTGAGGCTGAGTAGCCTAGATGTCTCAACTTCAAGAGTCTGTGGTGACTCACAAGACCAAATCAGTCCTGCAGTTTATGAAGCAAGCATTAAGTGTACAGCCATAAGATATTTTTGGAAAGAAACACTGAGAACAGTGAGGGTCTCTAGAGAACAGGGCTGGGGGAATTGGAATCCAGAGAGGAAAAGAGATCTTTCTTTTTCCTTAAATAAAGCTTTTTTTAAAGTTTCAGAAAATGTTCTATAGAGACAGGGTCCTGCTATATTGCCCAGGCTGGTCTCAAACTCCTGGGCTCAAGCAATCCTCCTGCCTTGGCCTCCTAGAGTGCTGGGATTACAGGCATGAGCCACCCACTTGGCCTCCTAAATAAAGCTTTAATAGATACTTCTTGTTTTCCTTCTCCCACCCGACCCCCAGAGTTATACATGCACTTAATCTAAAATGTCAAATAGTTCTCCAAGGCTTGCTATAAGAACAGCACTCCCCCAACCCCTCCTCCCCATTTTGCATACTTTCACCTCCTTTGGTAGTGACCTCATGTCTCCAGTGACTCCAGTGACTCCAGTCTCTAGATTAACATGCTTGAAATGCTATTCCTTGATTTTTCACTTGAAGCCATTATCTGATGTTTCCTTAGGATAGAAGATTAGGATTTGGTGTCTTTTCTCCTGTAGCCCCTAAGGGACATACTTATCCTTCCCCATACTCTATCCTTCCCATGGAGTTACGCTGCAATGTTAGTTAGCTGAATATTCAATGTTTGTTACTGTGACTATAAAACGTGAGTCACAGCTGAGCCATATGTAGTAAACTATGACCACTTTTTCTTTCCTGCACATCTTTCTATTGTTTCTGGAGCCATGCACCATCTTGTTTTTTGTTGGCTTCATTTTCTATGTACAGTATTTACATCTGCCATTTGTCTATGTCTGCTCTCAAGACATTCAGAATGTTCAGGTGTTTTAACAGTTTCGCCAGTCTCCTCCAAAATCTCTCCCAGAGCCTTCCAGCATGCCCCAACCTCCACACGACACACAGCTCCCATCCTGGGATCTCCCTTCACCATCACTCCAAGGATTCTCTTGCCGCCTTCCTGGGAGAACGTTGATGTCCTCTTTCTTAGTTTGTGCTATCATTTGGACACATGTTTAGGGACATTTTGAGGCAGGGGCATGGGATATAAATAGTTGAGAACTTGTATGTCAGAAAATGTTTTTAATCTACCCTGACACTTGATGGATTGTTTGGGCTGGGTACATAGAATTCTAACGTGGAGACCATTTTCTTTGAATTTTGAAAGCCATCGCCATCTGGCGTCCAGGGTGGCTGTTGAGAAGTCTGAAGCTATTCTGACTTGTCATCCTTTATGTAGGACTTGTTCTCTCCTCTTCTTGGGAAGCTTGTAGTGTCTCTTCTATGTCCTCAGTGTTCTGAGATTTCATACTGGGATGCTTTGGTGTGGGTCCACTCTCAATTCTCATGCTGGCATTTGGTGGCCCTTTCATTCTAAAAATGCACGCTTGTTAGTTGCGGAAAATATTTTTGAATTATTTCTTTAATGACTTCCTCTCCTCTGGTTTCTCTGTTCTCTTTTTGGAACACCTATTTGCATATATATTAGACCTCCTGTTCACCCCTGCTAATTTTCTTATCTTTCCTGTGTGCATTTTCTTTCTATTTTGCTCTAACTTCAGGGAGATTTGCTCTTCTTTATAATGCTTCTATTGAACTTTTTACTTTTATTATCATATTTCTAATTTCCAAGAGGCCTTATGTGTTCTCTAAATGCTCCTTTTTCTCATGTTGTATTCTTATTTGATGGTTATATATCTTACATCTGAGGATATTAATCGGAGGGTATTTCACATTTTTTCAACCTGCACAGTCTCTCTTTCCTTGAAGATGCTTTTTCCTACTCGTTTTTGTCTCTATATTTCATGTGAGAGGCTTTCCTTAGTGTCAGGTAAGCCTTATCTGCTCATACTTAAGAACAGGGCTAAAAAGCTAATTTGGAGGTGCTGAACCTGTAGGGCCTTGCTGACTGGAGGCTCTACTAAGTGCTCTGGCTGGGCTGTGTGGTTGGAGGGACCCCACAGTAATGCCTCTAAGTTTTTCCTCTCGGGTAGATCAAATTCCCCAGATAGAATTCTTCCAGGCTCGTGCCCAAAGGATTTAACTCTGGCTGCCAGCACTGTGGGAGCCCCCTGGGAAACAATGGTGGGTCTCAGTGTCTGCCCACTTAATCCCCCAGTTTCCAGTACAGCCCAAGAGGGGAGGGGTCTGGATGTTGAACTGCCTCCTAAATAGACTTTGAACCACTTCTGGTTTTAGCATGCTCCACCTCATTCCCAGAGGTACCTGTTGCTGCCAGTTCCTAAGCCTTTGTGGGATTCTGGGCGGTTTCTCAAATTTCCTCATTGCTGACTTAGGATTCAGTCTTCCTGTGTCTGCTGCATCATTGACCACACTTCTTACTTTCCAGCTTTCAAATTTTGTTGTTACAGGGAGTTAAAAAAAAAACTTGTCACTATTATTTCTTTCTTTTTCTCAGAAGACAGAAAAAGAAGGGAGTGTGTGTGTGTGTGTGTGTTTTCTATCTTCCATCTTTACCCGGAAGAGGGGAGATCTACTTTTCACTGTTTACTTTTTTCTGTTGTTTTAATTTTAAAATATTTTAATATTTAAAACATATTAATAACATATTAATAGTTAAAATATAATATGTTATATATAATATATAACATATATGTATATATTCATATATTTAAACACATATTTAAAATATATTAATATAAAATATTAATTTTTAATCAATATTTAGCTACAAATTATTAACTATTATGAATTATTTTGCTTTTTAAGTTAAGACAGTCTAGTTGATTTTTTTCAAAGCAGCTATAAGCGTATGGCACATAAGAACCGTGGAATAATGATCAGCCTTTAATGCTTTGAGTGCTTCCCAGATGCTGATCCCTGGAGCAGCTGCATGTACATGCATGTGTATTTACAAAGGAGACAGCTGCAGCCGACCTGGGCAAGATAGTATGCCCACACATGATGACACAAGACCAACAGAAAATAATACACCTATAAGCAGGAAACGAAGTAGGTCACAGTGAATCATCATCAGTTGTGTGAAATTTCTCTCATCATTGTTACCTCGGCCCAGAGAAGAATTTTCAATTCAGCTGGACACAGGTTGTCCCCATTCATCATGAATTTTCTGAAGTAGTTATCGACACATTTTTTTATTGTACACCCTTATAAGAAAACCATTTCAAGCACACCCTCAAATATGTAAATTTATTTATTTGCAAGTTATGCCTGTCATACTAATACAGTGTTAATACACACAAATAGAGATTAAAAGAATGTAATAGAAAATAAACAAAATGAGAAGTTCTAATATTTTCCTTCTGTACCACAGTGGCTCATCTTGCACATCATGAAATTCTCCACAAGGATGAGTGTCAAAACACCTAGGAAGATTTTTCAAAGGACTCCTACCCAAGGCCTGGCGCAGTGGCTCTCGCCTGTAATCCTAACACTCTGAGAGGCCGAGGCGGGAGGATTGCCTGAGCTCAGGAGTTCGAGACCAGCCTGAGCAAGAGCGAGATCCTGTCTCTACTAAAAATAGAAAAATTAGCTGGTCGTTGTGGCACATTCCTATAGTGCCAGCTACTCGGGAGGCTGAGGCAGGAGGATCACTTGAGCCCAGGAGTTTGAGGTTGCAGTGAGCTATGATGATGCCACTGCACTCTACTTGGGGCGACAGAGTGAGACTCTGTCTCAAAAAAGAAAAAAAAAAAAAAAGACTCCTACACAGACCCTACCCAGGCATCTGACTCAGAACTGAGGGTGGGGCCCTGGTGAAGATATTTTGGAAAAGTTTCTCTGCTGATTCCCATGTGCACCAGTTCTAAAGATTTAAGAATTAGAGCCCTTAAAAAACTGCAAATAGTAGTCAAATGGCTACCGAGTACAAAGAGTAGGCAATTAACACTGGGAAATGTATAGCTCATCCATGCCTGGATCATCCTGTACCCCAAAACACTTTGTCTCCTTCTTCCCCAAACTCCATATTTTCCTTCCTCTGTCTCTATCCTTTCCTCTCAGTTTTTAATATAACTTTAACTTTACTATTATAAACAACAGATATTCATGATGGAAAATATAGATAAGCAAAAAGAAGCAAATAAAAACTAAGCTATAATCCTACCATTCTAAGATAATTAAGATTTTTTTTCATAGACTTTAAGATGTTCATACAAACGTATTTTAAAAGGGGGAATCATACATGCTGTTTGTAACCTGACATTTTTTTCACTCTGTAGTTATATTTTTCTCCATGACAATAGGACTGCAAGCTGCGACAGGGCCAGGAACAGTGGTGAGGGCTGATCTGCAATCGAAAGCAGATGGTGACACTAGACTGTCCTCCCAACCTGAGTCTGGCTGAACTTCGACCCCCTCCCTAATACTCTCTTCCCTCCACCTCCTAATCTTCCCTCACTTCGTGTCTCCTCCTCTGTTTGCTTTCTCCATGCTCTTTCTCTTTTCTTTCACCTTCTACCCTCATTTCTCTCCACTAAAGCACCTGAGGCCTCCAGGACAAGGGTTAATATTTGACAGAATCAAACTTCCTTCTACTTTGACAAGGGATGCATGACCTGGGAGCTGAAGAAACGGCTGCACCCTGCTCTGTCTGCAGTGGGGATTTCTGAGCAAGCCCGGGCAAGGGCCCTCTGTTCTTGATGACGAGCTGTTATTTCCACTTGGGAGCCCAAATTAAAGTTGCTTATTTGCCTTAGAAGCGAGGTCTGGCCAGAGGCAGCCAGGGAACCTAGGTTGTCAGAGAAAAGCCATTTCAGGGAAATTGTGTTTCTGGAATTGAAATCAAGGGAGATAGAACTCCCTCAATAGTTGATAGTTGACATGAGGCAAGGGCAGAGAAGGAGCCAGGCGTGAAAAATCCAGAACAAACCAGCTGTGGTGCTTCCCCATCGGCGTCATAAAACCAGTCACAGAAAACCAGTTCCTCTTGCTCTAGGTTGGCAAGAACCTTCTGCATGCTCAACCCGCCGACAGAGGCAATTCCATCCGTAGTTATTAATATTAAGCCATTGGTAGTGAGGAAAGTTTCTGAACTTTGAAAACTTTTGGGGGCTGGTGTGAAAGAAAGTAAGCACTTTCCACCATGATACAGCCAAATTGTTGTTTTCCAGAGGCTGTGGGAAATTATTGTTTTCATTAAATGCAAATCACTGCCCCTAAACCAATGATATTCTTGGAGATGAAATTGTCATTGGCTTTATTAACTATGAGAGTCTACATTAGCCAGCTCTCTAAAGGCACTCTGCTGTGGAAGGTTCTGGAAAATGAGCAGAAAGTGACTCATTCTTCACTGTCACCCCCAACAACAAAAAGCCCCCTGCAGCAAAACACTCCCCCGCAGGAGTGGCAGCTTACCAGTTATCCTTGGAGTGGGGGTGTAGCACGTGGGCCACGTAGATGCTTCAGGGGGACAGTAATTAAGGGCTTCAACAGGGGTGTTAGTCACAATGGGTGGGACCCTCCCAGTCATCCTGTGGGAGCAGCAGCCAGAGAAGCTGGTGATAGCTGAAAAGAGGGAGGGGCCCCTACACAACCCCTCCCTTTTCCCAGCAGCTGCTACTTAATAAGCAGCACTTAGCCTGCGTACAAGGTCAGAAAGGAGGGGAGAAATAGCGAAAAAATAATTTCACATAAAAATGTCCAGAAAGGATCTCTTAAGGAAGAGCATCTCTGGCCTGTAGCACAGTTGAAACTTAAAAAAAAAAAAAAAAAATTGTTTGAGAAAGACTGGAAAATTCTCCCCTCCTCCCAGAGAAACAAATCTCTACTTGTAGGGGCACCTGAAGTCCCACCATTAGTGACTCATTCCTTTGTATATTGCAGGTGATATGACATTTAAGAGGCCTATATCAAAATGCAAATACTTAGGAAGGCAGCCAATGATTTTCATTAGTATCAGAATCCTTGGAGTGACTTTCAGATACAGACTCCTGGCACCCACATGCATATCCATTCCCCCAGCCCTCACTACAACCACGACCTGTAGTCAACAGGTGGGTTCTCCAGTTCTCTGGCTTCTGATGGGACCTTGGTGTAGTTAACTTTAGTTCCTGCTTTTGCAGGGTAGGAAATGATTTCCACTGTGGCCATGGTTTGGCTGCCTCAATGAGAATCAACTTATATTTAAGGCTGAAAGCAACGAATAGCAGTTGGGAATAGCAGTTTTTAAAAATTTTGACACATCAAGGGGACATCTATACAGGGCTCAACACTATCACTTTCCTCCCCTGAATCCATGGCCCCCTCCCACATCCTGTCTCCTTCTTTCCTCCCTGCTTTCTCTACAATTGCATTCCCTTCTCCTTCTTCTTCTCCCTTCAAGAGGCAGACATATTAGGAATGTGATTTGTATCTTTTTGACACTTACTGAATCATTGTGTGCTTTCTTTACACAACATAGGTTCAATATTTTACTTGAGGATGCAGTCTTTTCAGTGTGTTGGCCTTTTTCACTCAATGGGCCAATGGCTACGACAGAGAAAAAAGGTCTTTACCTCTGTCTCGTGATGTTAAGTGAAGGAATCATTTATCAGGAGCCACGGGCCAGGGGCTGTCTAGAGAGTGTCAGAGAGAAATAAGGGGCGAGTTGGGAGTTTGAATAAACAAGACCAAGGACAAGATTCCTCTACCTCCTGGTTAGGCAAAGAACAAGCTGAAAGTCAGCCCCGCTCAGCCAGCCCTGGTCAGCAATGCATCACGGGGAAGCAGCGCCGGAGACCTCACCGGTTTCTTGCTACTTTTGCCCCCCTAAGATTTGCCCAGGCCGGGATGGTACGTGAAGCTCACAGCTATCCTACAGGGTTGGGACAATGCACAATGTGCCTTTCTCCTACCGGCTGGTCGCCTTTCCCCACCTCAACACACAGAGGGGCAATCCAATGAAAATTAACACCAAGGACCCCACAAAGGGTAAAGAAGCTACTACAGGGCCAAGAAAGCAGAGAGTGTGGACAGAAGGAGGAGGAAAGCCATTCCAGCTTCTCTGGGTGTTTGGGAGTAGTCTGGGGCACAAAGTTACTGTATTTTCAAGCCTCAGCTGGCCAAGCCCTCTCTCCCCTGGGTGGGGTGTCTCCCTGAGCTATCCATCCAACAGGCAGCCTGTCCCACCTCCCAGCTCTGCTCAGCTGCTCAGCACCCCATTGGGCAGAGAAGGTGCAACACATGATGAACACACTGCCCGGGCCACGTGCTTCCCTAGACCAAGAAGCACTAGTCTGCTGGCCCTAGACCACTGCTGCAGACCAGCATGTGACAGAGCCGCAACCTCCGGTCACTCTGTCAGTTATCTACAGTTCTTCTTTTTCTCTTTCCCTCCTCTTACCTCATAAACAACGACCGTTGAAGGTTCCCCCTATCTACAGATTCTAACGCCAGATTCTAATGCCAAGCTAATGCCAAGATTAGCTTTGCTCAAGAGGAAATTCTACAAAACAGTGGCCAAAATGTTTTATTTTGAACTTTACTTTCTCCCATATGAAATTTTTAATATATCTTCACCATGCCCATTTCTGCTCTGTGTAGTTATGGTTAGTAGCAAAATTGATGTTACCCAAGACATAGACAAGGAACTTCCTGATAAAGGAGGAACTAACCAAGCCGTTGGAAGCAGAGGCCCCCAAGAAGACCTTGGCTCTGTATTTGATTTCTTCTCAAATTTGTACAATCCCCACCCCTAAAAAAAGACAAATAAGAATAACAAAATCAACTAATTGTGCAACTCAGTTTCCCAGCTGCTGTAAGAACTTTTGTGTTCACTGTCTTACCCTTGCCACACACACAATTTAAGAAAACAAACACAGCCACCCATTGTGTTAAGCAGTGAGCCGCATGCCTCGACTCTCACTTCCCAAGACAGGAAAAGTTTCAATGTAGAAATGGCAGGCAGCAACCCTGGCAGCTTTCTCTTCTATAAGTTAATGTCTAAAAATTAGAATTTCAAGATAGTGGAGGAAAATAGAGATATTACGACATATAATATGGAGGCAACCATGTAGTCTCAAGGCAAAAAACCAGCACAAAACCCAGACAAAACAAAGATTTGAATGTAAAAGTGAAATATTTTAGCATAAAATTACTAGAGGAAAGAAAAAAATGCGTTAAAATTTTTGGCAGTTTTTGGAGTAAGGAAGACCTTTCTAAGTATTACAAAAAACCAAAAAGCCATATAAGGAAAGTCTGATAGATTCAACCATATGAATTCTTTTTTTAACTGGTTGGGAAAAATCACCAAAAACAAAGCCAAGAGACAAATGACAAAATGGAAAAAAATGTGTTTCCAACTCTTATCACAAAAGGGTAATTTCCTTCAGATAAGAAAAACTCCTAAAATTTAATACTATAAGAAAAAGACCAAAAACCCCAAAGGAAAAAAAAATGGGAAAAGGAGACAAGCAGACAGTTCATAAAAAAAGAATTAGATATGGCTCATAAACATATAAGAAGTTGTACCTCACTCATGATTTTAAAAACGAAATTTAAATTGCACTGATATTATATCATTCTTTGCCTATCAGATTGAGAAACAGCGAAAGGTTCGATAACGTACTTTGATAACTCTAGCCTGCCGAGGCAAGGCTATGAGGAAACAGCATCTTACCCACTGCTAGAGAGAGTGTAAATCGGTACAATCTCAGCAGAAGGCAATTTAAACAATGTCTTTTATCTTCCAAATGTTCATAACCTTGACTCACAATTCTACTTGTAGGAATTTATCCTGCAGATATACCCGTGTATATAAAAAGAGGAAGTATGTACAAAGTCATTTGTAACGGCTCTGTTTATTTGTAAATGAATTATTGTGTAACTGTAACAGAGAATAAAAAAGTTCTGTATGTGGTAATATAAAACGGTCTCCAAGATGTTTTGTTAAGTGAAGAAAAGTGAGGTCAGAGCAATGCTTTTGTGTTTGCATGTATGTGTGTGCATACCTATGTGCATATGGGTTTAGAAAGATTCTAAATATTTATTTATATATTGTATAAATATTCTGGATGTATACCAAAAAAGAAAAACCTATTAATGGTTTTCTATAGAAAAGGAAATTGGATGGCTAATTACATGCAGAACCATGGTTCTGCATTTTGAACTATGTAAATGTATCAAAATCTCAAAAATAAAATAGAATATTATAATGAAGAATAAATAAAGAGGCAATAATATATGAGCTTGAGTGAGCTTCAGAAAGCCCCAGCTACTCAGGAGGCTGAGGCAGGAGGATCGCTTGAGCCCAGGAGTTTGAGGTTGCTGTGAGCTAGGCTGGCGCCACGGCACTCTAGCCCGGGCAACAGAGTGAGACTCTGTCTCAAAAACAACAACAGCAACAAAGAGGATGAGCAGGATTCCAACAGGGAACTAACCACCAAGCCTGTCCTTCCCCTAGTGCACCTCTCCAAGGGCATGGCACTCCCGGTGTCGTGCTGATAAAGGTTTAACAACTGACTCTCCCCACCCCCTTAAAAAGCACTGGTTTGGATCACTTGCCAATTTCTGTGGTGTAAATATGCCCGCCATTGAACATGGAATTGGGACAAGATGTATATAAGCGGCTCTTATGAGCCAGGGACCCAAGACACAACCTGCATCTACCCAGTTACTGAAACCAGAACTCTTTCCTGTCCTCTCTCCTTACTACCCAATGTCTCCTCAACAGCCATTCCACTCCTCCCACATTGAGTTAGAAGCCTCATAGTTTGGAAATGGATCCTATCCCCAGGGGGTGGTTCCTAATTTGTCTAACCCAACATATATGCTGCCACCCATTGGTGTGCAAAAATATTTATCCCTTGGGACATCTGGGTGGATTCTGAGCCATCTGGAGCCCTAAGGTGTTTGCTTTGAGCTGTTCCACTCTAGCAGCTATACAAATATTATTATTTATCAAAAAGGTTGAAAGATCCTAGCCTAAGAGAATCATAGCCATCCATTCCCCTCACTGGTGACCAACTCAGGACCGCAACCCTAAATCTGTTAGTGCATGCTACTCCCCAGTCACAGAGATTAGCCCAAATATGGACTCATGACCCAACTCAGGCCAATGAGATGCGACAGGAGGTTTGCTGGAGGCATCTGAAAAGTTGCCCACTCTTCAGAAAGAGGCACAGGAAGAGATGGTTTCTCTCTTCCCTATACAGGAGGTGAGGCCCAGAGCTGCTGCCACAGTCTTGCCATCTTGTCGGGCAGCCTGAACATGAATCCCTTAAAGGAGGGAAGGCCAAGGAGATGTCTGGAGCCAAAGCACTCCAGCCTGTTTCTGGACTTCCTGTGCTTTAAGTCAATACATTTCTTTATTGTTTAAGGCAATTTGATTTAGATTTTCTGTTCCTTGCTGTTGAATACATCTTAAACAACGTAGTTTTAACCCTCTTGTGCTTGTTTCTGTGTCAACATGGCTATTCAACCAAACACCTAGGTGTTACTGTGAAGATTTGTAAGTGTGATTAACATCTTCTTAAAATGACTTCAAGTAGACTATCTTTGATAATTTAGATGGGCTTCATCTAAACAACTGAAAGGTCTTAAAAGAAAAACTAAAGTCTCCTTGAGGAAAAAGAAATTCTACCTGTGGACTGTAGCACTAGCTCTTGCTCAAGAGTTTCTTGGCCTGTCCTACTGATTTCAGACTTGCCTAGCCAGTCCCCACAATCATAGAAGCCACCTCCTGTAATAAATCAATCAATCTCTCTCTCTCTCTCTCTCTCTCTCTCTCTCTCTCGTTCTGTGTGTGTGTGTGTGTGTGTGTGTGTGTGTGTGAGTTTGTGTATGTGTATAGGCTCTGTTTCTCTGGTAGAACCCTGATTAATGCACCTCTTTTTTCCTTTATAATACTTACCTCAATTTGGGATTATATACTTTGCATTTATTTATGTATTTGCCAATATTCCTAGTTATACTATAGGCTTTATGCACACATGTAATGCCTAAAGTAGAATTGCTGGTCAAAGGTGTGCGCATTTGGAAGAAGAAAAGTATTGTTAAATTTGCCATCTTCAGAGGTCGTACCAATTTATCCTCTTACTAAATCATAGACTTTATTTCATTTGTATTATAATGTGTTCTTAGCATATAGTAGGTATTCAATAAATATGAACAGATGGAATTCTAGGAAGAGAAACATAAATGAAGGTAGAAAGACAGGAAGGTATGCCAGATTGGGGAGTTCTTTGTTTGAGTAAATCACTTTTTATTTTAGTTCTCCTTTCCTCTGAAGGTGACTTGAAAATTTGGAGTAATTCACCCATCTAGTACTTTGCAGAAGCAGGAGGCAGAACTCTGAGTTTGGGGTGGACCTGAGTTTGAACACAAGCCCTGCAACACTCAAGCTTTATGACCTTGGGTGGATGCCTTAGCCATTATAATCTTCCATTTCCACACCTTTGAAATGAAGGTGATGACCTTCCAGACTGGAAGGAAGGTCAGGAGATAAATGTATAAAG
This sequence comes from Lepilemur ruficaudatus, assembly GCA_963574885.1. NCBI lineage: Eukaryota > Metazoa > Chordata > Mammalia > Primates > Lepilemuridae > Lepilemur > Lepilemur ruficaudatus. Next base: position 786 of record CAUYRT010059815.1, on the reverse strand, counting down.
TACCTAGTCCATTGTGCAGTCTGGATGTGGGGGTTATAATAAGGTCCTTCCCCAAAATTTGGGACTAGGAAGCAACGATGCTCTGTAACAGCCAAGCAGGAAATTGAGCATGTAAAGCATCTAAGCGGAGATGAAAGGTGACAATAAAGTGACCAGCAGGACACCAACCTGGCTAAAGTTGGCAAAATACCTAAAGGAGGATATGGCAACTAGAAGGGACTGGTCAGATACAAAGCCCAGAAAAAGGAGACTCAGAGGCAAACTGAGGCTGTGCCTATGAAGCCACGTCCCAACAGGCCCCAAAATTCAGTCTAAAAGGTCATTCCAATCATCAGAACATATCCATCTGTCTGCCCAACTTAATGCTGTTCCACTTTTGAATCACAAAACAGTTCTTTTTGTTCAGATTCCACACTGACCAAAATCTTTCTGATAGTTTGGGTTCCTCTCTGGCCTGTCCACAGGGAATCTTCTCTAGTCAGGCCCACCTGGCCATCCAGCTCTCCCCAAACCAGCATCCCACTCAAACCCCCGTGTTTTCTTTTATTCTAGAGGTTAGGCAGGACAACAAGATCCAGATTGGGGGCCGGAAGAGGTGGCTCACGCCTGTAATCCTAGCACTCTGGGAGGCCGAGGTGGGAGGATTGCTTGAGCTCAGGAGTTCGAGACCAGCCTGGGCAAGAGCGAGACCCTGTCTCTACTATAAATAGAAAGAAATTAGCCAAAAAGCAACTAAGAATAGAAAAAACTAGCCAGGCACAGTGGCACGTGACTGTAGTCCCAGCT
>CAUYRT010059814.1:0-39409 GCA_963574885.1 Lepilemur ruficaudatus | reverse complement strand
ACAAGATTCCACTGAAACTGGAACAGTTGACAGAATATGGCTGAACTTAAACCTTCAAGGAAGATACAAACAGGGTCAAACAAAGCCATTGAGAGGAAAAGCCCAAGATTGGTGTGGGATAAACATGAAGATAATTGCATTAGATAATTGATATAGCATGGGTTATCTTCTGACCCTTCCCAGCAGTTCATCTCCCACCATTCTGCCATCTTTCTCCCTCTGACACACCTGCCAAACCAAATGGCTTCTTCCTCTATATTGCAAGTGTAAGCCAACCCAATAGGACCCCTTTGGGATATGATATAAAGCCAATTTCTTTCTATTTTTTAGTAGAGATGGGGTCTCGCTCTTGCTCAGGCTGGTTTCGAACTCCTGACCTTGAGTGATCCACCCGCCTCAGCCTCCCAGAGTGCTAGGATTACAGGTGTGAGCCACCACACCCGGCCTAATTTCTGTTTTTTAAGCCACCCAAGTTTATGGTAATTTGTTATGACAGTCCAAGGAAATTAACACACCTTTGAAGTAAACAAAATTTGACCATTAGAAATTTTTCATGTATGTATGTCCTCCGTGATAACTCTGGGACTGAACTTATTACTAAAAGAAAACCAGGGATACTTAAGTTTGATGTGTGGTTTAGTTTGCCATCTTATGACACAATTGTGGTGGTAATATTTAAATGATTATATTGTTAGTGCTTTTTGATATAAATCCTTTACATCAATGAAAATTTTAAGATATATGATGACACATAGTGAATCCTACAATTTGTAGGATGACAAGACTATGACAAGACATGAATATATGAAAAAAACTAAAGACTGTGTATGACAGAAACCTGTACATGTCATCCTTGTTTTAAGTAGAGAACACACAGTAAGTAAAAATAAATTAGATATAGAGTTTTAAAAGAAGATTCTTCTGTTTACTATTCTTCTATTATTTTTTCCAAGTGAAACTTGGCTTAACTCTAGATTTCCAGAGTAGTAGGAGTCCATTAAATCTCCAGGGCTCCCCCTCCCTCCAAAATGGTCCAAAAATCCAAGAACCTAAATGAATTCAAAGAGGCTAGTCATCTTTCCAAATACCTTACAGAGGAAGAAAGAGAGAAAGAATTGGAAAATTTGACCAGTCTTCTGTTGGGTCCCAATTTTTAGATGCCATTGTTTCTAACATCTGCAAGTTATTGGTAATAATAGGTCCTCGTGGTCTGATGTACCCTTTTTCAATCCTGCAGCCATTTCTGGTCAATGACCAATTGTTGTGTTTCTCACTTGGATGAAAGCCCTGTAGTTCACACTCATATCTGTTAAGAGGATGGACTTTAAGTCTGACAGTCCTGAGCCTCAGATCTGCCACTTACTAGCTGTGTGACTTTGGGAAGTTAAGTTCACTAGGTCTCTGTTTTCAGCATGGTAAAACGGATATACTATTGTATCCTCCTCATAGACTGGTTGTAAAAATTAAATGAGAAAATACACATAAAATACTTAGAAAAAGCCTGGCACATAGTAATATTTATAATAGTGAAACAATGGGTGGTGTATCTGTATTTACAAAGAGATCTAATGATGTGGGGGAACAGCCTACAATATAATGGGCAAAGAGAGGAATAAAATTGTATATGTAGTGTGATTTTTAATGTGACAAAGAGAATGATGCTCACCAAACATTGCATTTTAGCTCCTTAGTGTTTTCCAGCCCCCTTCCCACACCTGTAATTATGCAACTAGGTCTGGACAATGGGCTGTGGTGAAAGTTAAGTGTGTCATTTGTGGGCTGCAGTATGGAAGAACTGTTGTGAGACCCTTAGGCTGTTGCTTTGTCTCTTAAAGTGATTGAAGAGGTCACATGTTTCAGATCCAGCTACAAGGTGGCAGAATTTCCATTAGCCTGGCCCTTGATGAACTAAGCCCTCTGATAACCCATGATGCACAGGTAGCATGAGTAAGAATAAACCTTCGTGGAGTTAGGCCATGGGGATTTGGAGGTTAACATGTTACCACAGCAAAATCTGGCCTACCCTGACCAGTACCTTTATTTTCATAAAATTACGTATAAAAAGATTTGAAGACCACTAAAATTATAATAATGGTTATCATTGGATAGTGTGATTGTGGATGTTTTTTAATTTTCTTTTAAAATCTTTTCTGTATTAAAAATATTTTTAAAGGGAGGCAGTGATGTGCTTAGTTTAAGAAAAATTTTGATCAAAACTGGGTTAACTACCTCTGAAAGAGTAAGCTTAGCTAGTTAGAGACTATTTATTAATGAGAATTACTTCACTTTCTAGCACTGACAATTTAATGAGGATTTAGTGTAGATCAGCGGTTGGCAGGCCAAGACTAGCCAGTAGCCTGTTTTTTAAAATAAAGTTTTATTGGAACGCAACCACACGGATTTATTTACACATTGTCTCGGCCCCCGGGGCCACTGACCTACAGCCTCTTAGGAACCGGGCAGTAGAGCAGGAGGTGAGCGTCGGGCCAGCAAGCAAAGCTTCCTCTGTATTTGCAGTGATCCCCGCAGCGATCCCCATCGCGGGCATCACCACATAAGCTCCGCCTCCTCCCACTTCAGCTACGCATTAGATTCACAGCAACACCAAGCCCTGCTGTAAACTGCGCATGCGCAGGATCTAGGTCGCGCGCTCCTGAGGAGAATCTAATGCTGGAGGACCTGAGGTGGACCTGGGGCAGTGATGCTAGCGCTGGGGAGCGGCTGCAAATACAGATTATCATTAGCAGAGAGGTCTGTCTTCACAATAAATGTAATGTGCTTGAATCATCCCGAAGCCCATCCCTCCCCTCAGCCCTCCCCCTCACCCTCCGGCCCCTGGAGAAACTGTCTTCCCCGAAACTGGTCCCTAGTGCCAAAAAGGTTGGGGACCGCTGGTCTGTGGTATTTTAGTGACCACGTGGGCCACACAACCTAAAATATTTACTCTCCAGCCCTTTTCAGAAGAATTCTTCCAACCCCTGGTGTAGATTGTAAACTCTGAGCAGGGCCCGGACTAGGATGAGGAGAGTTAGGCTCTTGCCTAGCGTATCAGACACGGTTCTCCAGAGACAGAACCAGCGTGATTTCTTTCTTTCTTCACTATTTATAGGAATTGGCTTAGGTGACTACAGAGGTCGAGAAGTCCCAAGATCTGCCGTAAGCAAGCTGGAGAGTCGCTACGCCGGGAGAGTCAAGGCATATGGTTCCACTCAGGTCTGAAGGCCTGAGAGGCGGCAGAGCCGTGGTGTAAGTTCCAGTCCAAGTCCAAGGCTGAAAGTAGAAGACTGATGTCCCAGGTTAAAGACAGGCGGGCGGAGAGGAGAATTCTCCCTCACTTGGCCCTTTGTTCTACTCAGGCCCTCAGTGGATTGGATGAGGCTCACCCACATTAGGGAGGGAAATTTGCTTTCTTCAGTCTACAAATTTAAATGCTAATCTTTTCTGGAAACGCACTCTCAGACACAGCCAGAAATAATGTTTAACCAGATATTTCGTAGGCATCTCATAGCCTAGTCAAGTTGACATGTAAAATTAACTGTCACACCTAGAGGTTAAACTTTAAAGGGGTGCTGAATAACTCAGTAATCAATGTTAAATAATATTTTGATGCAATATTAAAAAATATTAATGCAAAAATCCATGATGAACAAAATGTCAAAATTTTAAATAAAGATAGGATCAGTAATAGTACCTTGCCAAGCCATATTGGAACCTGAGGCTACTAATCTTGTTTTTATTTAGAATTTTGATTTTTTTGCTCATCTTGTAAGGCACAAAAGTGCCCTAAATTCCCTAGTACAATACTTAACATATAGTGGACCTGCTTAAGTTTTTTTCATCAATTATGAATTTGTTAGCCCATGATACTGCAAAAGAGGAATTAGAAAAATCTGTGAGTGGGAGCAGTTTGGCCCATTTGTTCTGGTAGAAGGTAGAACTTTCTAACCCTAAATTTATGTATAATACTAACTCTATTCAGCAGTTTGTCTATTCACCAACAAATATTGGCGATGGGTTTTGTCTTAGTACTAGACTCGTGGGCACCATCCTAATTTATCTGACTGTTTTAAGGTGGTATTTTGGGATTTATTATACTTTAAGCATAATTTTGAACATAATTTTTTGAAATTTAGGTTTTCTGTAGAACCTTGCTTGTACAGTCTAAATACTTGCTGTATTACTTTTTAGCCAACTATTTCTGGCTTCCTCCCTCATTTCTTAGTTGATGTTATTCATCAGATAGACTACTCTTATCCTCTCCTTCCAGGCTCTTATAATATCTCCATTATGACTGGAAGATGGAATGTTCATTCCAAAGTCAAATTTGTTGAGATTCTAAGTCACATTTTTCAGAGTTCAAAGGTTCATATAGTACACAAACTTGAACTTTACTCAATAATATGATATTTGATATAGCTGCTCCCAAGGAATGAACGTAATATTGTTTACTGCTTGGCACAGATACCCATGTTGGTCAGTACAGAGATTTGGATGAGAATAAGAAATATTTACCTTTGTCTTCCAGATACCCACTATCTGGGAGAGAGAGGTAAATTTTGGGAAAGAAAGCACTATATAAGTGGATGCTGACGTTGCATAACTGTCTTTAGGCAAAACATTTTCTTTTTTTAAATTAAATTTAATTATATATATTTTTAATGTATATATTTTTTATTTCAGAATATTACAGGGGTACAAATGTTTAGGTTACATATATTGCCTTTGCCCCACCTGAGTCAAAACTACAAGCATGCCCATCTCTCAGACAGTGTGCACCGCACCAATTAGGTGTCAATGTAACCATCCCCTTCTCCCCCGTATTTTTAGATAAGATCTTGCTCTGGTGTCCTGCTTGAGTGCAGTGGCATCATCATAGCTCACTGCAGCCTCAAACTCCTGGGCTCAAAGGATCCTCCTGCCTCAGCTTCCTAAAGTACTAGGATTACAAGTGTGAGCTACCACGCCTGGCCAGAGAAAACATTTTATTTTATTTCTATTTTTTTTTTCAAAATATTATGGAGGTACAAATTTTTTTGTTACATGTATCAATTTTGTTATGCTTGAGTCAGGGTTATAAGTGTGCCTATCACCCAGATGGTGTTCATTGTGCCTGTTAGGTAGGTTTTCATCCACCCCTCCTTCCTTCCCCATTTCCCCACCCCCTTATCCCTACAGAGAAAACATTGTAAAGAGAGTATAATAAATGTAGAAATGGAAAACACAATTATACATTTAATTTAACATTGAACATCAAAATAAATTTACCCAAATGCGAAAAGAAAATTGTTCATGAAGTTCTGATAAATGTACAAATATTAATAGTTTAGTCTGAATTATACTTAAAATGTTAGCTGGCTTTTTGTTAGATGTATTCTATAATATTACCCAAAAGTAAAAGTAACAGTAAAATTTGTGTTCTTTACGTAGGGAAACAGGGAGACCAAGAAACGTTCTCCTTCCTCACCTCAGTTCTTTGATGTGGGTTGGGCAGGAGGAGTGGAGTGGTAGGAGAGAGAGAGAGAGGGAAAACCCAGAAGTGACATTTGAGAAAACAAAGAAGAGGAAAACAAGAGGAAAATATTAAAGGAGAAATGTGGAGTGGTGAGGGGGAAGAGAGCAGAAAGAGGTTGTGAGGAAGGAACCAGAGGCAGGAGTCTGGCTGTAAAAGCTCTGTTTTGAGTACTAGCTGGAGATAATATGAAGGAGACAGACAGTAAACAATTTTTGGTGGTGGAGACTCATCTGATTTGTTATTCACTGCACAGGTGCCCTGCAAGGTTGTTGGATAAAGAGGAGGAATGATTTGGGTGTGGTGCCACTGTGATGATTTCTTCTGAAGGTACTAATATTCTGAGATTTGATAAAATTCCTTCTCTTTGCTTTTCCTGTCCCTACAATAAAGTGAACTGAGAATAGCTAAAACATTTATTAAGTACAAATGGCAAAATCTATGAGAAAGCTGCTTGAGAAGTAAAGCCTCTAAGTCTTCATTTATTCCCACTATCCTAGTTTTCCTGTTATTTTTCCAGTTTTTTATTTGGATGAGGACTGCCTATAGCATGTTCTCCAGCATGTAGGAAAATGAAGAAAAATTCACTGCTGTCTTAAACTTTACCTTGAGGAATTGGTATCCTAACTTTTCTCTATTTTTTAAATGAATTTTTGAGAGAAAACTTGAAGGTTTTCCACATAGGCAATTTTCTAATATTATATAGCTGAGTCATGTGGAGAGACTATTTCTACTGTTGACAGTAATTGTCTTCTCTGTGGAGCAAGCAAAAAGATACAGTATTTCTTAGAATCTCCAACAACATATAGTCATGTGCTTTATTTACAGAGGGTTCTCAGTAAAAATTCATGAAATTATTAATTTAAGGTCTTTACTGACAATAATATATATTATAGATAATGGCATTTTTCCATCTAATTATGAGAACTGTGGGCTCTTAAGCCAACTTGTGTATCTGCTATATTTTATATCTGAATTATACTGCTGGTTTTATCTTTTTAATTTGATCTGTATCTTTATCAAACCAATATAAATGCATAGTTAAAAAGTTCAAGCAGAACAGGACTTATAATCAATACAGCAGTATTCTGTGGCATATTTTCCCACACCTGATTTCTGTTCACTATTCTACTTTATTAGTTGTTTTATCTCCTATTTCTAAATAATAGACTTACACGAACTTCAACATTTCCTCATTTTATGTACCCATGATTTCCTGCAATGAATGAGGGATCTTTAGCTTTCTTACATCTTACGTCTTAGCATCGATTCCTTCCCTTTTCCTTTTCTCCTTTCATATTCTACTGTCATGTCACAGTTTTGGTTAAATTGACATTTAGAAGTCCTTTTTAAAAAAATTGTTTTTAATGATTGTACTCTGGGAATTTTAAGAGAATAATCAGAGGTATGCACAAAAGATTTCCATGCAAGGATGGAAATTCATTATAGTTCAGCAGTCATTATGAAAAAGTAGACAAAATCTGAAGTCTAGCATTAGACAATTTTTTGTTAAAAATCTGTTATTACCTGTTCATGTGGTAGACTTCAATGCAACCATTAAAAACAATGTTTTTGATGATTGTTAATAGCATAGGCAAAGGTTCAAGATATAGAGAGTTAAAAAAAGATAATAAACATGCTTGAAGCTCTGACTCAGGTGGGGCAAAGGCAATATATGTAACCTGAACATTTGTACCCCTGTACTATGCTGAAATAAAAAAAAAATTAAAACAAAACAAAAAAATTAAAAAACAAAAAAAGATAATAAAACAGTTAACAGTATACCTAGTTTGACCCAAATTTTGTTTAAAAAATAAAAAGAAGAAAAAAAATGAACATAGTAAGAGGGTATGGAAGGTTGTGTACCAAAATGTTAAAAGTGGTTTTCTCTAGATCACATTGAAAAATAATTTTGTTTTCTTGTCTAGGTTTTCCAAAATGAATCATGTTGGTAAATTGCTTTATAAAAGAGTTCCACTATTTTACAATATTGTCAGCCATTTACAAAACCTACAGCCATATTGTATTCTTAAAACTACTTGGTATGGTGCTATTGTTTTTAAAATTCTTGATATTTATGCTCCACTTTTTTTATTTGTATTTGGACATCTTTGTGGAATTTTGACATGAATTAAATGCATTTACTTTTAGCTATATTTTATAGGAAAACACAAAAATGTTATCATAATGCACTGTAATCATTCTAAATTTATTTTTGCTAATTTAATTAACAAAAATTGCTCCTGATTTTCAATTTTGTTTCTTGTGTTCGAATAATTTTTCATGGCTTTCTTTTCTTGTTGTGCATTGACTGCTTTGTGAATTACTTTTATGTCCATTCATGTTCTTTGGACATAGATTTTGAGATGGTAAAATGGTGGTAGAGATGATTCGAAGTAGAGAGATCAGTGTGAGCAAAGGCATAGAATAATGCTATGGAATGGGCTTGTGAGATAGCAATTCCACCTTGACAGGATTGTGGTGTGCATGTAGGAGAACAGGCAGGAAAAAGTATGCCTTAGAGTTGTTGACTATAGCCCATTTCTTTCTAGAATAACCTTTTCTGCCCACAGCCCTGCTTCCTGTCCATCCCCCATGTGATTGGGTCGTAGCTGATTGGAATAGAGTGGGCATCTGATCCAAGGGCAGACAATCCATAGAATATTCTGTGACATTTCTGTAATCCAGCATGAAAAGAAGGACTGGGCCATTTTGACTGCTTAAGGCTTGTAACTGGGAAATTAAGAGACTGAACCGATTGGTAGTGGGGCAGAAACTACAAGGAAGTGTTGGGAGTTCTCAAGGTTTAGAAGGTATTGGGAGTGGCCACCCTGTACTGTTTTTTAACTGAAACTATGAGGGAATGGAAACTGAATACCCAGGGGAAGCAGGGCAGTGGAGGGAAGGGAAACCAAAAAGAGAAGCTACAACACTGATAGAAAGAGAGAGTTATTGAGTTTATTGAGTTTAGAGCTTTCTTGTTTTCTGATAGCTATCAGGTGATCAATGAGTATCCTTTAAAAGATTTTCTTTTCTTGAGGTAGCTTGAGTAGATCTCTAGTCCTTTCAAGCAGATAGACATTTCTGGAGCCATATTTTGAAGAACTTTGTATACTAGGGCAAGACCTTTGTAATTTGCCAGGCAAGGGATAAATATTAACAATTTTTTGGATGTGGAGTAATATATTAGACATATATTAAGTGAACATTAAGATTAGTAGTAGTTTATAGGAGAGATGGAGAAACTGATTTGAAAGCTATTACAATAAAATATGTGGAAAGTAATTAAGGCCTATAACAAAGGCAGGATCAAAACACATGATAATTTATTGGATTTAAGGGACAAGGAAAAGAAGAAGTTGAGTTAAAGCTGAGATCTTGAGTGTTGGGGATTAGAAGCTGGTAATATCATTAAGAGAAATGGGAAAATTAGGAGGCTGGATTGTTTTGGGTTGTGGAAGACCAGACAGCTGTTAATTTTGTGTCAATTGAGTTTTAAGTGATGGTTCTAGTTCAGCTTAAGTAAGTTATGTTGAGTTCCTAAAGCTTGTTCCAGGTTTTGGGAGATGGAGATAGGGGAGAGGGTTGAAGTACAGAAATGAATAAAATATGGTTTATGCCTTTGAGGAAATCCTACCTAGTATTATGGGTGAAGTTATCTGTCAGGTAGAGATGTACGTGTGGAGCTTGGGAGAGAACTTTTGGACTGGAGATCCAAATGTCAATAGAGCCCCAAAGCACTAGATTGTCAAAGGATAGAGTTAGGGACTATGAAGACGAGGACCAAAGCTAAAATCATGATGAAGACCTTGTGTCACAGTGCAGAAGGAAGGAGAACCAGAGGAGGCATGGCCAGGACATTAGCACAAGAAGCGGGGTCGTACAGGGTTAGAAAAACCAACAAGAAACAAAGGAAGGGAGGGTTTCAGGAGGCACAAGACCATCAATAGTATTAAATGCTATACAAAGCTTTAGAGAATGAAGTTGGTTTGATGTACAGGAGGTCATTTGTGATCCTAGAAGGAATTTGTGAGAAAAGGGGGCTGGTGAAGAAATGTAGAAAGCAAAGGTAGACCACTCTTCTAATCATTTGGGCTTTGAAGGGATAATGAGAAGAGGAAACTTGAAGGAGCAGGCAAGATCAAGAGAAGGTTTTGGTTTGTTTGTCTGTATTTAAAGACTGGGTCTACTGAGTAGGTGGAAGAAGAGATTGGGCCATTAGGGGCCAAATAAAATGGTCACAACTCTTCTGTGTCATTTCCACATGCAGTTTTAGTAGCCACAGGCAGAATAGACAACTGCCACAGTAATAGGTCAGGAGGGATCAAAGATTCAAGGAAGAGAATGGAAGGGGTGGGGATATAAGGAGATGGGAGAGTTTATGATCAAGAGTAGAGGTGAAGGAGATAACCTTGCCAGAGGAGAGATATCTCATCCCGGAGCCAAAGGTCAAAGGGAAAACTACAATGTATGGTACAGAGGAATTCAGAGCAGAAAAGAAAGGAAGTAAAAAGAAAAATATCTCAAATAGCTTCTATTTTCTGAGAAAAATAGCAAGCTAGAAGTAGCGTCTTGTGATTGGGGATTTTAGGAACCTAGAGGAAGAGAAAGTTTTGAAAGGCCACTGCAGGGAATGGAAAAGGGAATTAATAAGAGGTAAACGAGAGGGTTTTTGAGTGGTTAATAAAGAGACAAATAAGGATGAAAAGTTGAAAGATGAATCAAGAAAACAAAACCTATTTCAAGTTCTAGTAGTACTAGAGAATTTTATAGAGTTCCTTCCTCCCCCACCCACACTATTTTACAAATAAAGAATTTAATTCCAGAGTGCTTAAACTACTCATGAGTTTGTTGGAATTCTAACCCTTGCCCCCTCCCTTCTTTCTGAATAAGAGAGATGTAACAATTGAGCATAAAGTTAATTTAGGGAACTGGTTAAATCTGAAATCTGACTAAATCTGGAAAAAACAAAATTGAACCAATCAGAAGATCAGTGCCTATGTATGTTGAACAAATGTGCTAGTAGATCATTGAGTCACCAGAATGATTCAGGAATATTCTCTAAACCACAGTGTGTGTTCTAGGTAAGAATATTTTGTTAAATGTTTAAACAATTATGATGTTTCCTGTAAATATTTACATGTCTGATTATACAAAAGAACTACCAATTCACTTATTAAAGACACCTCAGTTGTGCCTATTCTACAATGAAAGCCCAGTTTTCAATGTGTAAATTACAGTTGTGGAAGATAATCTGGAAAATTATTATATATTCAGAAGTAATCATTTCTGGTAATGGAATGAGAACACTGAGCTATTTTAAAAAGTATTCACTTTATTCCCAGATCTTAAGACTTAGTTCCTTAAATTTCTGTAAATCATCTTAAAGATGAGGCTTTGAATTTCTGGGGAATCATTTCTCAGCAGAGCTCCAAGAAAGGTTGAATTCCGTTAGAGGAAATAGTAGTGAAGTCATATTCTTATTTGTTTTTGTGGAAAGGATCAAATAATAACTTTATATTGAATTTCAGTGGTGACCATTAGGGGCCAAATAAAATGGTCACAACTCTTCTGTGTCATTTCCATGTGCAGTTTTAGTAGCCACAGGCAGAACAGACAAGTGCCACGGTAATAGGCAGAATATTATTACTACTCCTGGCTAGACAAGTCTCTAGGCACCTTTTCTTGGTTGTTGAAACTAAATAGAATGTGATTCCAAGAAAAACAGGGAGGTGTTGTTAGACATTTTGTGTTTTCAAAGTGCATTGTAGTTGTTGGTATTCTTTATCCCACTGTGACAGCAGATGGGAATGCCATCAGTGATATCCATGGGCTTTAGCATGAGGTGGGGGTCATTGAGTGTTCTGGCCTCCTGCCCTGGAGATGGAATGGAATGACTCAGTTCTTTGGGCTGAATTCCAAGGAGGCCTCCAGAGAGCTCTTCACACTGAACTGGTACTGACACCTTTAACGCTTTTCTGAATTGGTAGATCTTATTCTCAGGTAAAGACAATACTAGTGATAAACCCATCCCTACTGGTGTGTGTGTGTGTGTGTGTGTGTGTGTGTAAGTAGGCATGTCTGTATATCCAGTGCTGTTGGTGGTCCAGACTTATAACCCCACAGGGGTCAGTGGGCCTCCTGCCCTTACTATCTCTTAGGTCCTAGTTCAGGAAGTGGTGTTCTGCATTTCAGAAGTATTCCTGGCCAAGTAATCCAGCTTCCATGATGAGGTATTGGGAGCTCTGTGGATGAAGCCTGGTTTTGCAGGCCAGGCTCTCTGTCTGACTCACAAGCCGGTACATTGTTTTTGTTTGTGAGGCCACATGCTGAAGAGAATACATATCCCCCTTAGCCTCTGTCTGAGGAGTAAGTCACGAATGCCTGGGTCTTCTTTTTACTGGGTGCTCACACTACTTTAACTTCCCCCTAAATCCTCTCTACATAAGAGAGTGGATTTACATCTTTTAATTAGCTTTACTTTTATTTCTGCCACCAACATTTTCCTGTTCTCTGGCCAGGAGTCATCCCATTTGCTTCCTCTGCACCAGCAATTCTGAACAACTCCACCCTATACAGGTAAGAATTCTCAAATGGGAAGGCTGAAGAGCTTCTCTTGATTTCATTTTCTGTGCCCATTGCCAGGATGTCTTGTGATAGATCTGGAGCCTGGACTTTCTGCTGCCACAGATCCAAGGCTGTTCTTTCTTTTCAACCCAAGTCTGAAGTTCTTTTCAAGTATGACAACACTTATGGTGGAGGATTTATCATCTCCTGCAGGGGCTATTTTGGTTCTCTTTTATAAGAAAAAGAATAATGTTTACTGTCTCTAGCAAGACAAGTGTACTTCAGCATGCTCATCACACACAACGCTTACCAGCTCTCGGTAGAATAGGCAGTATGATATAAATTGAAGAGCACAGACATTGGAGCCAATAAGATTTCTGGCTGTGATTTCTGACTCTACTACTTTCTAACTATATGGCCTTGTAGAAGTTGCTGTGTCTTGTTTATCCACCATAGGGCTGTTGTGAGAATTAAATTAACGAATACAGGCACAGTTCTCAGCATGGGGTTTGGCACTTGATAGGTACTCCATAAATGGTAGCTCTTATCATCCTTATCACAATTTTCCTGAAAATGGGGCATAAGTCTTTATGAAGTTTGACAGCCAGGACAGTTGTAACATTGTTCCTGGAAAGGTGGCAAGTTGATGCTGTCCTTCCAGGCTTACTTTGATGAGTCTGAATATATCGTGAGACTGTTTGACATATGTACTTTGTGGCCATCTTCCAACGCCCAATGAATAACATCTTGGATGAATGCTGGGACTAAGGAATCATGGTCTTCTTGGGTTACATGAATACTTCTCTGACTTACTGTCAAATAAGTCCCTGCTTTAGAAGTTTTTACAAGCCTCCTGCAGTATATCTAGGCCAACTCTGAAAAATGTACATTTGACAACCCAGGGGTGAGACCTTTTTGCTTTTCAGAGATTTGCCGTGTCAGAGAAGTAGATCATGTCAGTACAAGGTCATTGGCTTTTTGTCCATACCCGTGTTACAACTATATAATTCTACCTATCATTCCAGCCTTTGATAGCAGTCCACAGGAAATTTTGGGATCCTCTTTCCTTATTGCCATAGAAGCGAATGCTGCTCTCTTACAGCATTCAGCTCCATGGCAGCTGCATTTTGCAGCCCTGCTACTTCCCTTTAACGTACTGCATCTTTCACATCACGGATGCTTTCATGACCTGGGAAAACTACAGGCCATTAAGCAGTGCCATCAGGACACTCTCTGGCTATCCAGGCACCAATACAAGAAGTACTCTGGTTAGCAACTGGCCTTCAGGGAGAATATCTGTCCTCTGTGTCTTCCCATACCTACTCCTCACCTGAGCTGAAAGTAGAGGGTTTCCACTCAAGACCCTTTGAGGCGGTTGCTCTATTGAATGTAGTTATCCCCCTCCAGCTGAGTCAGCCATAGCTTCTAGTGTGTGTGTGTGTGTGTGTGTGTGTGTGTGTGTGTGTGTACTACATTATATTTTTCGTGTCCTTTATGTTCTATACTGATTTTTTAATTGAGGTGTAATTTTTCATATATTTTTACTTTTTGTAAATAAGTACACCATTGAGAAATGGACTAAAGTGAAAATAAATTGGATACAATCCAGGCTTTTGTCCTAGGGCCTCTTCTTTTTTATTTCTCACACTCCCTTAGATCATCTCATCCGAATGCGTGGCTTCAAAATACCACCTTTCTGCTCATGGTTCCAAATCTCTTTCTCTAGCTCAGTTTTCTCTCCTAAATAAGGGACACGCAATTCCAGCTGCCTCCTGGGCAGCTTCACCTGGGTCTACCACAGACACCAGACTATGTCCTCAATTGAGCTTATTACTGCCCCTTATAAACTTTCTCCTTTCATATTCTTGATCTGGGATAGTGGCATCAATATGTACATTCAGCTGGAAACTTCTAGTCTCCGCCCTCTTCCTCATTTTCAAGATTCAAATCCTACTATTCCTTCTGAAAAAATATTTTTGGGATCTCTCAATTTAGATCTTTCTTCATTTAACTCGTAAATTAACGTAATACTCACCTATAATTGCTCTCTTTAGCTTCTGGCCTAGAACTCTTCAATTCCTGTGCTTAATGCTTTCAGCACAATTTTTATTGAATATGAAAACTGCAAACATGATTATTCTTTCCTCTCCCTCACCTACTCTCATCTTAAAAATCTTTCGAGTCTTCTCATCATTTTCAGAATGAAGATCTAACTTGTTAACATGACTTATGAAACCCTTTATGATTTGACCTCTGCCAACTTTTCTTCCTGCATCTCTCGCCACTCTCTCGCATTTGTACTCTCCATTCCTGTTATAGTGGACTAATTGGCAATCCCCTGACCGCTCAGACCTCTGTTTTTGCACATCGTCTTCACTGATCTACAATCCCTTTACCTCCCTTGTCCCCTTAATGAACTCAAGTAGCTTTTTCTTAACCTCCTTCCTAAAGGAAGAGGTAAGTTTTTCCTTCTCTCTGCTTCCATGGACCCTGAATTACTTATTTAACAGGCATTTATTGAGGATGTACAATGCAGTAGAAATACTGCATTTTAAAAGAAAATTTAATAGTAGACCATTTTGGGATTCAGTACATGAATACATTTATTTTGGATAAAAAAATTTAGTCACTTAGAGTGGGGTAAATTACTGAGTTTTAGCCAAATGACAGCCTAATTAACCTAGTTCCTATTTGACTCAACTATTCCCACATTTTTTTTCCCTTTAAATCATTGAAGATACATTGGTGGTGTTGGAGAACAAATGTAACCCACTGTAAAGGTAGTTATCTTGGTTTAAAGTAAATAGTGTTTCTCAAAGTTGTGATTAGCTTCTTCCTTTTTAAAAAAATTTTGTTTACTTACAATTGTATTATAAAGTGGGAGGTTTAGCTTATTGGACTAGATAAAATCTTGTGTGATATTTTGGTATATTAGCTGGGGAGAAACAGCACACAAATGGATTGGAGACAGCTGGATTAAGGAAGTTAGGATTATGCCAGTGTTATATTGGGTGTAGGGACAATTTAGGACTAGTATTACGTATCTATTAAAAGATCTTATCTAAAAGAAGGCAATGGCAAGAGCTCTGTCTCCACCCAAATAGACTTTTGTTCTCATCATCCCCCATTATATTTTCTTCTCAATCCTTCTCTACTTTTTAGTCTCTTTCTCTTTCATCTGCCTGAATCATTTTGGAGCTCTGGTTATATTAATACTATCCGTAGCAAATCTCCGTTAGTGTTCTTCACAAGTTTCACTCTTCTTCCACCCCTTCCGGGAAATGTACCTTCTAGCACTCCACCAGTTTGAATGTGGTTTGAATGTGAGCTGCCATGTTCCTACAGAGTTTGCACCCAGCCCCAGCTGATGGTGGAAAGGTGGTCAGAACTCATCATTTGGATTTTTGAACTAAGAACCAGTGCAAGCATGGTCTTTTCCTCTCTGGTGCTAATGGTAGCTCCAGGCAGCCATTTTCCTCATCACCTGCTTGCAGCTAATTTAAAGAAATAAAATAAATACAGAGAAAAGCAACGATAAGACAGAAGGTCCTGGTGGGATTCAGGTATCTGGTTCAGTTGCTTATATTCCAGTCTCTGTCTTGAGGTCCGGCTATAGCTTTGTCCTTCTTGGAGCACTCAAACCAATACATTCCCCCTTTTGCCTAATCGAATTTAATCAGGGTTTCTGTTGTCTTGCAACCAAAAGAATCCCAACCGTACCACTTTTCTCATTTCTTCTTCTATACAGAATCTGTTGCATGTGTTTTGTTAACATTCATGTCCTTACGATTTATTAGTAATTTGCATTGATAACACTTTTGCAGAGTTATATACTGAATGTTCAAAGTGAGCGATGTAATTGGGGAATCAGGAAGAACACGTGAGGATTTAAGAATACCTTGAAGATTATTTGGGAGGACTGATTCACATATAAGGTCAGTGGAGATTTTTTTTTAGGGTTGTTGAGAAGGTTTAATGAGTTAACACAGAAGAGTGTATACATACATATGCCAAATAAACACTTGCTACTATTATTACATTTTACTTTTGAGATTTTTTTCTTTAGAAGAAAGAGATCAGAATCTTGTCTAGAAAAAAAAATAGAAAGATCTGGAATTTGAACTCTGAAGTTCAGAGAACCTAGAAAACAAAATAGATTGTCAGAAGATTATAAGCACTGAATTAGGAAGGGGGAAGTGATATATAGTGTTTTATAGAAATGTATATATAAACCTGGGAGTTTAACATTTGTCTAGGAATTCACCAGGTATATATACAAGTTCTTCATGAGGGGGAGGCTTAAATTTGTTTGTCTTAAAAAAATTTGGTGAAAAATTGAGCTTGAGTTTCTTTAATGGGAAATGCAAGTTTTTATTAATATAAAAACTGAAAGTGTGACTTGGGGCAGCCCAATTAATGTACTTTGCTTTATGGCCTTGTCTAAGTCCTTTAACTTAGTTCTTATAAAAGACATAATGATAATAAAAACAACCTAACAAAAATGAACAAAAGATTTGAACAGATACTTCAGAAAGGTAACTATACAAATGGCCAGTAGTAAGGGCATGAAAATGTGTTCAGCATGATTAATCATCAGAGGATTGTAATTTAAAATTACAATGAGCTAACATTTAGTAACCAATAGAACGTATAAAATTAAAAAGTCTGGTATCACTGAATGCTAGATAGAATGTAGAGCAATCAAACACTTATGCATTCTTGGTGGTGTGTAAAATGGTCTAACAACTTTGGAAAATGGTCTGGAAGTTCTTATATAGGTGTGAGCCAACAATTCTACTCCTAGATGTTTACCCAAGAAAAATGAAAAATATGTCCACAAAAACACTTGTACAAGGATGTTTGTAACATCTTTATTCATAATAAATAAAAACTGGAAACAACCCAGGTATTTATCTACAAGAGTAGAAATATGGTATATTCAAACAATGAAGACCATTCAGCAATAAAAATGACAGACTTCTCATATGAACCACAACAGGAAAAAATCTTTAAGAAATCCCAAACCCCAAAACTATGCTGAGTGAAAAAAGTCCACAAAAGAGTAAAATTTTATGATTTCATTTATATGAAATTCTAGAACAAACAAAACTAATCTATGGTGAAAAAAGTCAGTACTACAATGGCTGTCTCTGGGGGAGTGTGGGCTGGGATCAACTGGAAAGGAGCACAAGGGAACTTTCTGGGATGATGGTAATGTTCTTTAACTTGATAGGGGTTGGGTTATGCAGGTATGCATTTGTCAAACTCATCAACTTGATATTGCACTTGATATTTTTGCATTTCACTGAACATAAATTTTGCCCTAAAAAAGAAAATATAAATAAATATTAAATCTACTTAATGGTATACATACCAAAGTGTTTGGGGAGAAAATGTTCTGATATTGTAAATTACTTTGGAATAGCATTAGAAAATAGGATGGATAGATGGATGGACATTAGTATGTATAGATGGATAGATATGTGATAAAGCAAATGTGACAAAATGTTAATTGTAAAATCCACATAGTAGGTGTATGGATGTTCACTATAGAGTTCTTTTAACTTCTATGTTTGAAAAATTTTTTAAATAAAAATATTGGAAAAAATGAATAGCAAAATGGAAAAAAAGGACATCAAATATATTAGATAATGAGAACTGATTATATATTACTTATGCAGTTCATTAAACAACCAGCTTGAACATAAATATTACCACCACATAATAATTACAAATAATATATAGGCTTACCTTATTTAAGGCTGTCTCAAACAGTGCTGATTTGAAATAGTGATAATTATCTCAGAAATATTCTTATATCAAAAATACATATGCACAAACATTCATTACATCACTGAGGACTACAGTAATATAGATACCTCTTGAAGTCCATCAGCAAGAGCAGCAGATTGATATGCATGAAGAGCCCAGTTAGCCAGGGGTGGTAAGCAGGACGGGCCACTCTGTTGGCTTGTTTGATCCATAAGGGCTGATAAGGTGTGCACGTGGGAGGGTTGGAAGAGCCACACATGTATTAGGCTGGATGTACAGAAAATGCCAATTTTCTGTAGTGGATGATCTGATCAAGGAAATAAATAATAAAATAAAACCAGTAGTCCATAACGGCTTGCTGGAAACCCTCTCAAAAGGTCTATAGCCAGACTGCCTTCAGTCTTGGTGCTGCTGCTTACTCAGTACTTACTCTGTGTGCAAGGTAAGTAACCTCTTTGCCTCACTTTTCTCATCCATAAAATGAGAGTGACCAGAGTACCTACTACATAGGGTTATTGTGAGACTAAAATCACTTAGTATGTGTAAAGCCCTTAGCACAGCTCCTGATACTTGGTAAGAACTCAATAAATGTAAACCATGATCATCATTTTTATGAAGAGCATCACTACAGCCTGGGAAGAAGTAATCAACAAATGTCTTAACAGGTGTGGTAAGAAATTATAGCCACAGGCATGTCATACAGGGATTCTGAAGGGAATGAATTTCTGACGTGGGAATGCACCTTCATATGACCCCTACGGTGATGTCCCTCTGCAGTGCTGATTCACCACACACACGCTACCTTTTCCAGGAATGTGTTCTACTCGCTAAATAGAATTAACCTGGAGGTGTGGTTCCACTTACTAGATTCTTGGGGAACTCTTTAGTTGGGAGGCTGGCTCTAATCTAGTTCTAGATCCCTTTCTTAGATTATGATTTTATAATAAATACATATCTTTTTTATTGTGATCCCCCAGCATCCACATTCACTTTCTATGTTTGGGGAATCTTGTGTGCATCTTGGGGAGAAGCAGGGCCCACTCCATTACAGAGGCAAAAATGTCAGATATTTATTCTCCCTTGCAGCTTGAGTTTAGCTTGAGTTGCTAACCTCACGGTACATCCTCTTGCCCAAGAATTTGAATCCTCAGGGAGTTGCCTAAAGAAGCAGGGACAGTTCAGAATTTCCTGCAGTGGTCGTGGTGGTGGCTGTGGGAGCCAACATCCAGATGTGGTCATGTCAGCAGTTTCAGCAGAGTTCCCCAAGCAGCAGGTGCTGGCAAACCAGCAGTGGCATCCAAAGTTCAGTAGTGAGGGCTCAGCACCTAACCAAGCTATTCCTGGCATGTGGCCTTGGCAGGAGTTCTGGTTGCCTATATTTTTTTGGTTTCTGTTTATATTTTGAGTCTGGTTCTTTAGCCTGTATGTTGATTCTGTGAGTTACCCACTAGCTTTCCATGAATTCATTTTTTTCAAGAATTAGCCAGGATTGGTCTTCATTGTTTGTCACATGGAACCCTCCCTAATGCACCGGTTTTCTGTGATCTACTGATCCTATTCCATACCTACTAGTACTACAGTGGCCATTCCTTTGTGTCACAGCAAATGTATTGATTATAGAAAGGTCTAACTTTTGTCTGTTACAGGCATTTAAATCTCAATTTTTAAAATATTGTCTTTGTGTACCCAGCCATAATCAACCGTGTTTCTTATCTGAAATTTTTTGTATTACTACAATATGCATTTTATTTATTCAACTCACATCAATTTACCAAACATCTATGGAAGTGTATTGACTTTGTGCTAGGCAATGGTTAGGCTTTGAAGACATAAAGTCAAATAAAACATGGTCCCTCCTGTACATATTTAGAATTCTAGTTGTTTAATTTGTTATATCATGGTGAGATGCAGGCAAACCAATTCAGCCTCACCCAAGGGATGGCAGGGAAGCAAATAGTTCAATTAATGGTAGGAGTGAGGGTGGGGAAGCCCGTGTAACAGGTGGTTAAAAAATCTTGATAGAGAAATTTGACCAGGCTTGGTTCATATCTGGTCTCTTATTTGTTTTGTGAAATAGGACAAATTACTTATCTAAACCTTGGTCTCTTTATCTATAAAGCATGGATAATAATACCTCTATCCTTATATTGTTTTGAAGTTTAAATGAGATAATGGATATAAAGTGACTGGCACAATGCTTGGTCAACAATGGAGTGCTTAGGGAAATGGTAGCCACATTCACATAACTGGAATAGGCTGCCTATAGGGACTGTGTAATTCCTAGGTCAAGTACAACTCTTAAGATCATGAACCATGTCTTAATAGTCTATTAGTTCCATAATCTCCGTGACTATTTTAGTCTCTCTCTTTTTTTTATGCCTTTTCTAGTCCAGTTCTATTATTTTATTCTTAACATCAGTAGTCAGAAGTGTTATGTTTTCTTCCAGCATGGATAAACCACAGTTTTAAATAGAAGTAGGCAATGTTTTTTAAAATACTCTCCTTGGTGCTGTTTAGCAGCATTTTAATTGAATTTTTGGCTGTAGCACCATGTTGAGGCAGTGTCTTTCAAGGAATTTCTATGTCCTTTCCCTGGGTTGAAATAGTGTCTTAATAATAGGAGCTTGAGAATATTTTTCCCTTAATTGTGTAAATATGTCCTTTAAACACATTAAAATCTCTTTGCCCCTTTTCTGCTCACTCATGAGCATTTACCACCATTTGATGTAGAAGGCCTGACTTGTATGTTTCAAAAACACTTAGGGTGCATGAGTCTCCCTTGTAGTGTTTTTTTCCCCATGAAGACCAAGAAAAATGACTACTTTACTCAATATGCTATCTGATCTTTTCCCTGAGTGTGCCTCTTTTCAACTCTGATCATTAAAGTGTTATTCAGATTCCTCAGCCCACTTTGTTTTTTAAAAAATGTGTTATAAAAAGTGATTTATTGCCTTTGGAGTCCTTTTCAAAGTATTTCTCCATTAATATTTGATGAAGTTTTTAGTTTATAGCTGACCTGCTAAGTTTTCTGGGCTTCCTTATTTTCCTTACATGGTATAATTTTCTGTTTTTCTTTTACCCCCATAATTGTTGTTTTGGCCATCAGTTAAACAGGTGGAGTTTTTGTTCATTCTTAAAAGAGTTTTTAGTATAAAAAAAAATTTTTTTTGAGGCACTCCCAATCTTATATACAATTTCATTTTGGGGTGTGTAACTTCTGATGAGGTGTTTAAAAACAGCCTTCTATTTTATTTTTTCCTTTCATTTACTTCTTTTCCCACTTCAACACCCACATTTGCTTATGTTAAAATCAGTGGTAATAACACCAAGTCAGAAATTGCAGACTGAAGTTCTAGTGCCAGGATTGCTGCAAAGTCACTGTGTGGCTTTTGTTAGGTCATATGACTGCTGTGGCCTCTAATTTCCTCATCTGTGAAATCAGGGGAGTTTATTTATTCAACAAGTATTTAATTAGGCACACATTATATGCTGGGCACTGTTCCAGGTGCTGGAAAATCTGCAGTGAACAAAACAGTGAAGGTGTTTCTCCTCATAAATGTGTATTCTAGTATTGTTAAATTTTATAAACTCCAAAGCCCTTTTGCATTGACAGTGCTGTATGTATAAAGATATGTCCACTAAGTTTTTATTCTCTTTTGAACAAAATAGAAAAAAAAAACCTAGTATGTCTGAAGTTTGTGTTTGGCTTTGAGTATTCCTTTGACTTAAAATAAACACCTTATAGTTTGTCCTAAAGAGAGTTCCATGGAAACCAGTGTGAGACGCTTTACCTGGAAAGGATTCAGGTCAAAAGCTGGGTACTATATCTCCCTCTTAAAGTGGATCTTAAAATGCTTTTGGACATACACTTCAGATCTCTGCCTTTTTGAAGCACATTAAAAAAAATAATTACTGGAATAATTGCCTCTGACCTTTATTTAGATGTGGGAGTCAGCATCAGGGAAAGAGGAAATGAAAGCTTTCTTGGTTGCTGCCACAATGAAACTATCCTTTGAGTTATAAGATTGTATACGATTGTAGACTATAAAGCTCTTTGCTGGGGATCAGTAGTAATTCATAGAGGATAAATTTAATAAATTATAATAAAAAGTATAAGTTTTATTATTTGATTGGTATTATAATAAATAACATATACGTTGGAGAAATAACAGGCTGTTACACATTTAAACATACTTGCCAATGGGTTATTAGTGTTAAGGGAACTATCACAATAGGAACCCTTAAAAAATATTTAAGCCAAGTATTTGTTTTCTTTCCCTTCATATTCCACTTAAAGTGGGATATTTGTGGGATGGTATATGCCAGGTAGTAAGAAAAGGGTGGAATTATATTGAGGTAATTTTGGAACTATTATCAGAATGGACTCAGGTAAAATGATTGTTTATAACAGATAATGGCTGTCAGGAAAAATAAAATAGAATGAAAGAGGTAAGCAAAGTGATAGAAAGAAAATGATGAGCTGTGGAAACCCCAGAAATCATCTTGCATGAAAATCAACTCATATCAGGTTTTTTAAAATATATATACATATATATATATATTTTATTTCAGAATATTATGGGGGTACAAATGTTTAGGTTACATATATTGCCTTTACCCCATCCAAGTCAGAGCTACAAGCATGTCCATCCCCCAGACGGTGCACACCACACCCATTAGGTGTGTATATATCCATCCCCTCCTCCTTTCTCCCATCTGCCTGACACCCGATGCGTGTTATTACTATATGTGCACTTATGTGTTGATCAATTAATACCAATTTGATGGTGAGTATACATGGTGCTTGTTTTTCCATTCTTGGGATACTTCACTTAGTAGAATGGGTTCCAGCTCCATCCAGGATAATACAAGAGGTGCTAGACCACCATTGTTTCTTATAGCTGAATAGTACTCCATGGTATACATATACCAAATTTTATTAATCCACTCATGTATTGATGGGCACTTGGGTTGTTTCCACATCTTTGCAGTTGTGAATTGTGCTGCTATAAACATTCTAGTGCAGATGTCTTTTTCACAGAATGTCTTTTTTCCCTTTGGGTAGATGCCCAGTATTGGGATTGCTGGATCAAATGGTAGTTCTACTTTTAGTTCTTTGAGGTATCTTCATATTACTTTCGATAGAGGTTGTACTAGTTTACAGTCCCAACAGCAATGTATTAGTGTTCCTGTCTCTCACATCCACACCAACATTTGTTGTTTTGGGACTTTTTGATAAAAGATGTTTTTGATTTTATGAAAATAAATAATAAATGTTAATTTTTGTCTGTCTCTCAAATTCTTTCTTATCCAGGATAATGACTCTTGTTTCAGCTCTCAATTACTACACTTCTAATTTTTTCTGTTCATGAGTTCATGCTACATTTTCTTAACACCATGGCTTTAATTTCACTTGTCTCCTTAGACAAATTTTCTAAATATTGAGGAACAATAACCACAGTTAATGAAAGGAAGTAGGGTCCAGTATTCTGAGATGTGTACATATACAAAAATAGCTATAAAAATATAAAATAGTGCCAAAAGAAAAATGGAGGCAAGAGCTATTAAGATTTCAGAGGTTGGAAAGATTACTTCCAAATTGGAGGAAAAGGGAACATTTTGTGCATAAGATTTTACTGGCCTTAAAAGATGGTAATATTAGGGCATTCAGACATGCAGGGGACATTTTCTAGGTGGAAGGAATAGTAGCACTGTATACTAGAAAGTATGTTGTCTGGGAATTAACTGAACTTTGGTTCAATTTTCTCTGATTCCTAGCTTCATCTGTAAAAATTGGAGGAATAACATCAAAACCTGCTGTAGGCTTGTTGTGACATTAAAACGGTATAATCAAGTGGAAATGCCTAGCAAATTTCCTAAGAAAAAGTGGGTGCTTTGACAAAGACTCCCTCTTCCTTTTTCATGTAAATGTGAAAAATATTGGGGGCCATGATAAGGAGTTTGCCGGAGCCTTAATCCTGATTATACCATTTACTAGCTATATGACTTTAGGCAAATTATTAATATTTAACCTCCTTTAGTCTCAGTTTTCTCATCTCTAAAATGGAGATAATAACAGTATCAATTTCATAAGATTGATGTGAGGAGTAAATGAGTTAGTTCATATTAAGTGCTTATATATGACCGTATTTATATGTCATAATGCTATTAATATGTTAACTATTTTATTTTCTATAGTCACTGAGGAGCCAGTGAAAATTTCTGAGTTGGGGATGAGGGGTGGGAAGGGATAGGTGGGTTGTAGGGAGAGGCTCAATCTTGTCTTTTGTTAAATCAATCTGTTGGTAGTTTATAAATAGGAATTGGGTGGTGAAGGATTGAGGAGAGACCAAAAGTGGGAAGATTAGTTAGGGGATTAGTAAACGCTCCCGGTTAGAGACATTGAGAGCCTGATTTTTAATTGTGGTAGCAGGAGTGGAGAAGGGCCCATTGCTTACACTAGAGATGTGCTTTTTAAACTTCAGTGTGTGTGTGTGAATCACCTGGGTATCTTGTCAAAATGCAGATTCTGGTTCAGTAGATCTGGGTGGGGGCCTGACATGCTGCCTCTATAACAAGATGCCAGGTGGTACCAATGCTGCCAGACCACAGACCACACTGGCAAAGTTTTTGAGGGTAGGATTGATGGGATTTGATGATCAAGTGGTCATGAAGGAGAAGACAGAGGGATAGTGGGTTTTCAACAGAAGGAGCTAAATCAGGAAGGAAAATGGTGAACTCATATTGACCTGCTGAGCTTGATTTCCTGAAATTGGAATTGCAGGAGATAGAACAGTGTAATGACAAAAGCATAGCTTTATTGTCAAAAGACCTGGATTAAATCCTGGCTCCAACAATTATTAGAAGGATGACTCTAGACTTTAGTTGTTCTTCATCTCTAAATGGGAGACCACAATGAGGTCCTTACCTCAAAGGACTTTGAGGTCCTTACCTCAAAGGACTTTGATATAGATTAAGGGAGACACAGCTGTGAAAACTACTTACACGGTGGCCAGACAATAGGTGACACTTACTGAAAAATAAAAATTATATCCATAGACTTTACAGAATTTATAGAGTAAATCCAGCTCTTAGCAAGGCTGCTCTGGGCTTTAACATATATGTTTTTCCTACCATGTGCATACTGATACTTCAAATTGTACTGTAATTTGACAGCCTTCTGAACTTTATGTTTTCTAAGTATTCATTAGCTGACATAATTTCAGGGGACTTGAATGCCAGGATTGGCAGCGGTTCCACCAGAGCTACATCCATCAGAAACCTGCAATTGTCAGATTCTTCCTTTTAAAGCACTTCTCCAGGAATAACTGTCTCTGAATCAAAGAGGAAAATATCTGGTCAAACTCATTTATAATCATAGTCCAATAATGGCAGGCTATGGGATAAATCTGTGGCCTTTCACTTACATTTCAACAAGAGGCAGCATTATTGATAATTGAAGAAATAGCTCTTCAGAGTTTATCTACATTCTTGAGTTGGATATTTTAGACTGGTGGAAAGTAAATATTTTCCCCTTAAACTTAATTTAACTTTCAAAATTGTCCTTGTATCTGTCTCCATACATTACTCAATCAGTGAGATTTTAGGGATAAAGTTAAACTAAAGTGAACAAATAAATCTATGCTATACAAAGAATGTATGGTACATATTTTATTCTGGAAGGCCTCACTCATAACTATAATATTAACAAGTTGTGGTTATGCTACCATGTCCCTGGACTATTCAATAACAACCTCTTTTATTTCTTGCTTCACTTAAAAGAGATCAGAAGACAAAAAATAAAAATAAATAAAAAAATTCCAGGCCATATTATCAAGATATTATCTCAAATATAACTGAGCTCAAGTCATCCAAATACTCATTAAGTTATAATGCTTTTAAAAACAACTTATCCTTTCCAAAAATTAAATTACATTACAAAATTCTGGTATGTTTTGGGCACAGCTGCAGGGGCACTAACAATGAAGATCTGAGGACTTATCTTCCTTGGTATCTCTTTAGTACAAGTAAACTCAGAATCACATGTATGGATTGATTACTAAACAGATCATCTCAATTCCTACGGTACCTCTCTGCATTTTGATGTTTCCAGTATTTTCCATAGCTGGAACCCAATATTTTCATCAACTCTGAAAAAAAAAAAATCCGATCTTGCAAGGCTGAAAAGAGCTCCAGAAGTAAATTTCTGCTGCCAGAATTATTTAATCTTGCTTGAGTAGTTGGCTGAAGTCCTTGCCAACCTATTTACCTTAATTAACTCCACAGGTATGGTTCCCTCAAGATGAACTCTAAATGTAGTTGACTCTAGATTCAAAAAGGGAAACCCTCCATCTCCTGAAATTACAGAGCCATTAAGGCTGTTAGAGGCCCCCTCAAAATAATACCAAGTTTCTTCCTAAATTGAAAGGTGAAGTCTAAATCTAATAGTTTGCTTGCATATGGAGCTAACCAGTTTTAGGTGTAAATGATTCCCTGATGATACTATTAAAATGTTTGTTGAATGACTGGATTCTGTTATTTATTTTGTCTCCTCCAAAGACTAGCTGAGACCTTTGTGAAACTATTATCTAGATACATCATCTTTTCCCCATCCATCTTCTCTTCCTGGATTCAGTACCACCAACCTCATCTACTCAATAACCTGGGCATTATCTTGCAATCCTTCCTGCTCTCCCCATAGGCAAGCAATTCCCATCACCTGCTGACTTTTACATCCTAAATGTGTGTTGACTTTGTTCTCTCCCTGGACCCCTTCTGGTGCTTTTTTAGCATAGACTCTCACATTTCTCTCGAGCTTTCATAACAGCATCCTAAGGGCTTTCTTTGTCTCCAGTGATGGCGTCCTCTGATTTACCCTTCAGAATGTTGCTGTATATTTAAAACACATTTGGTCATGTGAGTTTTCAGTGATTCTTCATTGTCCACAGTAAAAAAGTCCAAGCTCCTTGGTATAAAATCCAACACCTCACATGATCTGGTTTTTACGAGCCTCTCAGGTTGATCAGGTTTGTCTCCAACATGCTGCCCACTGCCTCCCACTTCATGTTGCAGTCTCACCCTTGGCACTATTGACATTTTAGATTGGGTAATTCTTTGTTGTAGGGGGCTGTCCTGAGCATTGTAGGATGTTTAGCAGCATCTCTGGCTTCTACCCACTAGATGTCAATGGTACTCCCTTCCCCCGATTATGACAACCAAAAACAAACAAAACAGAAACAAACTTTAGATATTGCTAAATGTCCCCTGGGGTGCAAAAGTGCCCCCTGGTTTATAAATAGTAGTTGGGTGGTGAATCACATGCCCACACCAGATTATGCAGTACCTCCATTTCTTTGCGTTTGCTTTGTTCCTAGAGTGCCTTTCTTCTTCTTTGCCTTATGTATGGAAAAAGGAAAAGATCCTATTCTTCTCTCCACTGCCCCTTCTTTATTTCCCCTGAAAAGGAAGCACTAGCAATCTGATCAGTCAAGGTCCAGGACACTGATTGGACCATTTCTTTGAAAGCTCACACATAAGGGTAACCCACTCTTCAACCTTTTAAAAAAAATTTACCCAATTAATACATGAATCTATATTTGTAAACATCCAAGCAATACAGAACATAGAATTAAAAATGAAAGCTTTTGAGTCAAAGCATTAGGATTTAAAAAAATTGGTACTTACTATTCCAACATTATCACTACCAGACATCCTCTGCCTTTGTGGCCATGGCCCCTTGGGGTTCAGGGTTGTGTATAGAAGATTAAGGTTAGATTGGTTCATAAAAACGTGGGGAACTGTTGACTTCATGATGCTTGCCAGGGTTATTAGAGCAGGTGATTCACATTTCAGGCCTACCTAGCTCAAAGAAATTTCAGCAAGCTTACATAGGCCACATCTTTCTTCCATATTACCATCTTTCTCCAAATCCTACAGTTCTTTCCCTTCCCTCCCTACCAAAATCCACAACCCGTGATAATCAGAGCTATTATCAAGAGAAACTTCTGACATTTTGTGATGTATAATGTTAACAAGTGTCGGTCCACAGATGAGCCCCAAACTTTCTGCTTCACAAGGTCGAGGGTGAATCCTGGGATCTGTGTGTTTTACCAGGTCGGCCTTGCCCCCCACCCCAGATGAGCTTGGTGTTCAGTCAGGTGTGGAAGCCAGTGACTAAAGATCTACAAATTAAAATGACGCATCCAGGTACCCCACATTTCGACATCTGAGTATACCACTTCACATTCATATGGATCCAGCATCTAGTATCCACATTTTAAAAATTCCAAGTTACAGAAATCCTTTATAGCAGATGGAGGAAAAGATGTCTCTATATGCCTATGTCCTAAATACTAAGCAGGCCTTCAAAACAAACTAGGCAAAGAGGAAATACCTGCAAAGGCTCTTTCTTAAGACAACAGAAACATACCTGATGGTGGGAAAATTGACTATTTTCATAAAGATTTTCAACCAGGGGAACAAAGGTTGAGAGAAATCCTTTTCACACAAATTTAATTCAAGAAACCCTATCCCTTAAACAGGGAATTTAAAAATAGCTCTTTCTTCTAATTCTGTTGATTATTATTGTCTGAAAGCCTTCTTTACCACTTTAGATCTCATGGGAGGTCACTAAAGGTGGTTTGGGTAAAATGTTCCTAGTAGTAGACACAAAGATGATAGAGTAGATTGTAAAAATGCTTTAAAAACTCTAATTGAGACAAACCTGCATACAAAATTGGATCTGTGCTATGATTACAACCATAAAAATTCTGTTTGCATATGGACAGGGACTGAAAGGGAACATGAAAAAATGTAAACAGTTTGGTTTGTAGGATGGCAGAATTTTGGGTGGATTTTTCTTTCTTTTATTTTGACTTTTGTTAATGTTTCTGTAATGTTTTGTAATAAACAATACTATAAAAGAAGCAGCTGAACCTGCTGACTAATTATTGTTAGAAAGAGCAGCTTAGCATCAACTCTATCAGAGCTAAAATTGCTGCTTTTGGCAGATGCTTTCCAACATTTAAGTTGATAATATTGGATAGACTTAACCAAGAAGTCAACTCCTTCTGGTCCATAGGAACATTTTCCCCTCTAGCTAACACATTCTGTCAGGCATATCACATAGTAGTTCAACTGGGGCCATAACGAAGGTGTTGTTTTCATTTTGTTTTTAAAAAATAGTTGAAAAAGTTGATTGATCACACCTGCCCTAAGAAAGGTCTCAGATCAAATCGTCTTCTGCAATAGAGTGAAAAACATGGGGTCCTCCAAAGAGCGTTTGTCTAAGTGTGTGAGTGGATTCAAACTCCATTTTGAGGGAAATACTGGTCTCACCTGCAGGAACCCCTGCAGCTTATCTCTGTGCAGAAATAGAATGGCAAGAATACAAGTTAAGTTTTAAAAAATTTGACAACAGAATGTCAGCCTTGCTTCCTGCACATCTGGTGTTTAAAGCACATGGATAATCAACAGCATAGACTATTGGCACTTCAGGCATTTGCCAGAGAATTCAATCCCAAAGTGACTTGACACTATGCGCTTGCCAAAGGCTCACCTAAGACACATATAATATGAGAGAGAGACAATTTGATGGACAGGATGTCTCTCCATTTTTCTTCTCTAATCTCTGTTCTAGTGGTAATTTGTTATATAATCAGGAAGCAACATACCTGGATTGTATTACCTCTGTTCCTGATAGGAACACTCTCACTGAGTTAAAAATTTAGTATTATACTTTGAGCCTTTATGAGAATTAAGACAAGAAATTGTCCATCAGAATGATGTTTTTGCTTTTTTTTTGCAAATATCATTGCTGAGGATGTTGTGTCTTCTGTCATCTAAAATCTATTATGAAAAAATTACATGATAAATTCCTTCTGGATCTAGTACATTAGCTCTTCTTTGCTTGTAACATAGGCAAACTGTGTGTTTCTCTTTGTGCCTTAGCTATTGAGAAACTTAACACTTACCTATCCTTAGTACGCCTCCACTGGCAGTTTCTTACATATCAGAGGAATTGACATACTCAGTTATCAGAGCTGGACACAAAGAGAAAGATGCCATTTGGTGCCCATTCCATTGCTGTACCTGTTATGACTAGGTAGGTACAACGCTTCCAACTTTAATGATCTCACTAGAATTTTTTTTCTTAAAGAGTTTGTTGTTCCTAAAGTGCTGGATTTTCATAAAGGAAAAATGCATTTCATTTTCTATAAATATCGAAATTAATTACTCATCGTTATAACTATTCATTAAAATTCAAAATTAGATAAGATTGTTCTTCATAGATTTTTTTTAAGCCTTGAAGCAATCCATTTTATTATAGCATGTACAGCTCCACTATTTAAGGAAATCTTGACATAAGGTTCATAATTGAATTGAGCTCATACCTTTGCCCAAATCCTTAGAAGAAATTAGTGAAAGATGATAGGTAGAACTATGGTGGTTTGTTAGGTGAAAGGAAAAGTGTGAGCAGTTGAGTAGAACTGGTTTTGTAGGTCTCATCCTTACAAATATATTGGGAACATACTCATTGACTAGTTGGGAACATATCCATTCACTCACTCATTCGTTCTTTCAGTCATTCAACATGTGAGCCTAATATCTTCCAAGGACCACTTTAGATGCTAAGCAAACATCAGTATACAGAACAGACAGAACTCCTTGCCCTTAGAGAATTTACATTCTAGTTGGAGGGAGACAGTCAATAATAAATAAATTTAAAAATTTATGGTGCGACAGTTGGTGTTCCGTGCTATTGGGAAAAGTCAAGTAGGTAAGGGAGAAAGAGGGTGTGGGGGTGGAATTTGCTATTTTAAACAGTGTGATCAGGTGGCATCTGAGCAGAGATCGGAAGGAGAGAGCTTTGTGAGTCTCTCCGGAAAGAGTTTCCATGTGGAGGGAACAGTTTGTGCAAAACTCCCGAAGCAGGTGTGTGCTTGGTGTGCTTGAGGAAACTGAGACAGGTATGGCAGGAGCAGAGTATGGGGGTAGAGTAGCAGGAGGCCATTGCGGTAGTGAGATCACATAGGCCATTTTACAGGGCTTTCAAAATGACTTGGAGACAATCAGAGGGTATGGAGCAGAGGAGTAATATGGTCTGATGTATGTTTTAAAAGCATCATTCCGGCTGCTCTGTGGAGAATAGAGTGTGGTGGGGGAATGGAGGAAGAGTGGAGGCAGGAAACCTATCCAGGAGGCTACTTTAATAATCCAGGCGAGGGGTGGTGGTCATCTGGGCTTGGGTGGTGATGGTGAAGGTGGGAGAAGTGGTCAGATTCTGGATATATTTTGCTTGTAGTGCCACTGGGATAGCTGATTGTTAGCAAAAGAGTTATGAAAGAAAAATCAGCTTTTAGTCTGAGCAGGAGCTTCAAGAAATGCAAAGGGTGAAGTTGCCATTTATTGGATGAGGAAGACTGTGGGAGGAAGCTCTGGAGTTTGGTTTTAGATGGATTAAGTTAGAGATGTCCAAGTGGTGACATAAGTATTGAGTAGGTAGTTTGATAATATAAATATTAGCTCAAAATTTATAAGGTTATATTTAATATCAATATTAAATATAAATATATATTTAGTATATAGATAATATATTAATAATAACACAATTAAATATTAGTAATAGTTGTGCTACTACATTTTAAGAGAGACACTGTCAAATTAAAGATATTTTAAAGAGGATTACTGAGATGGCAAGGGCAGGAAACCATATTGGATAAGGAGCAGTGGAAGGAATTGGAGATGTTTAGCATGAAATCCTAGAGGTAGATGAGAAATCCTAGGGTAGATGTCTCTTTTTTCAGCTGAAAAGGCTGCCTTGAAAATGGAGAGCAAGTGAATTTTACCCGTATTTCTCTGGCTTGGATAGAAGTTACAGGAAGTCAGGTTTCAGCTCAAATTAAGATATATCTTATATATGATAATATATTTATATAATGTGCATATTTGTATGTATAAAAATAGATATGTGTGTACAAACACATGCATATATATTATATATTTTTACAAATAGAATTTTCATGTTCTTCTCCAGGAGGACAGATTCTATTCTAAAGTAGTAGATTTCTTATTGCTGAAAGTATTAATATTTGACTAGAGAGTTGCTAAGGATATTGTAGAGAGAATTGGATGGAAGTTAGACTAGATGGCCTCTAAGGTTCATTCTTTTTGTTGCTGTGTATTTTTCCTAAGGACTGAAGCCCTCATGTACCAATATAGCACCATGAATATTCTTTCTTGTATTGTGTTTTAAGATTTTATGGGTCTATGACTTCCTCCTAAATTGAACTGCAAACCCCTTGAGGACTGGGACATGTTTTATCCCCTTTATATTCCCCGAAGCACTTGGCACAAGATTTTGTATATAACAAGTACTCACAAAAATACTTTGCTGGTTGAATAATTTGCTTTGGAGGCATTCATTCTTCTTTAAAGCATAACCACTGCTGGGATGGAAACTCACACCCAGCTTAACACTGTAGTGGGGCTAAATTAACAGAACCAGAACCAGTTTCATCCTTGAAATTCTGAGGATCTGGATTGGGGGGAGGTTGTTGAATTAGGAGGACCGGAAAATTCACCTACATCACACCTTTGCCTGCAGCTGATTATGCTTGTGTATAAAGTCTACCTGACAGGTATAAAGTATACCTGTCAAATATTGTGGTATTAGAGTATTAAGAATACATTAGAGCAGTGGTCTCCAACGTTTTTGGCACCAGGGACCGGCTTTATGGAAGGCAGTTTTTCCATAGACCAGGGTTGAGGGCAGGGAGATGGTTTTGGGGTGATTCAAGTGCATTACAATTATTGTGCAGTCAAACCTCTCTGCTAATGATAATCTGTGTTTGCAGCCACTCCCCATCACCACCTCAGCCCCACCTCAGATCATCAGACATTAGATTCTCACAAGGAGCCCACAACCTAGATCCCTCACATGTGCAGTTTATAGGAGGATTCGTGCTCCTATGAGAATCTAATGCCCCGGCTGATCTGACATGAGGCTGAGCTTATGTGGAGATGTGAGTGATGGGGAGCGGCTGTAAATGCAGATGAAGCCTTGCTTGCTTACCTGCCACTCACCTCCTGCTGCGTGGCCTGGTTCCTAACAGTCCATGGACCAGTACCGGTCCACGGC
This sequence comes from Lepilemur ruficaudatus, assembly GCA_963574885.1. Taxonomy (NCBI): domain Eukaryota; kingdom Metazoa; phylum Chordata; class Mammalia; order Primates; family Lepilemuridae; genus Lepilemur; species Lepilemur ruficaudatus. Next base: position 6,422 of record CAUYRT010059814.1, on the reverse strand, counting down.
CTGGGGGTTGGGTACCACAGCACTAGAATACTAAATGTCTGAATGATATTAGTGGCTTCAAAGAATTAAACAATATCCAAGATACTTACCTCTTCTGCTTTCAGACAGTACTTCCAACAGTGAGAGGATCTCATTAATTCATATCTATAGACTTCGCAGAAAACTATTAGTAGAGATTCAAATAGTTCCTTGTCACAGACAGTGCTAAGTTAAAGGACTAATAACCAGGCTCCATTCATCAACCTACCCACCCATTTATCAATCCATCCAACAAACATTTATTGAACATATACTATGGTTGGAACACTGTGAGGAGTTCAGTGAAGGACCTTGAGAAACTCACAGTTGAATAGAAGAACTGATCTAACATGGTACACTGTGCTAAATTTTTACAGTAGCAAAACAAAATTTCATGAGATCAGAGAGAAAAGAGCAGGTAATTTCTTGGGAAAGTTGGAAAGACTTTCTGAGGCAGGAATCATTTGAACTGGTAAAGCTTTTTTGTGATCCTCCCTCCCCTCCCCAGACAAGACAGTTTGTTTCCCTCTATTGTTTTCCCACACCACTTGCTACCTGCTTCTAATTGCAGCAATGCCCTGTTTATTATAGTAATAGTTACCAATTTTCTGTCTGCCCTCTCTGCTTGGCCTAGACTCTTCAAGGGCAGAGATTGTGCCTTATGCATCTCTATCCCTGCATGGTATCCAGCACGGGTTCAAAGATGTTTGTTTACAGATTCAAATGGATGCATCTTGAAGAGTAAGTTGAAATTTTTCAGGCTCTGGAGGAGGGAGAAAGGCATTCAAGGCAGAAGCATGAACTGGTGAGAAGTTATGCATACATCTAAGGGTATAGTGTGTTAGGAAAGTGGTGAGTGGGTTTGGAGGACTGGCGTGGGGAGAACATTCAGGGGAGGGAGGGGAGATGGCTTAGCAATGAAGCAAGACATTTTGATGAGTCCACTGGAAGCAGCCATGTGAAATATCTCAGTCAGAATGTAAAAGCACTTGAAAAACTACCAAGCAATACGTGCTGTGGCTGTTCCTGACCCCTAGTCCATTCTCAGGACTCTGGCCTCATGTCACCCTTCACTCTGCCTCTGAGTATCACTCCACCTTGAGCGTCACTCATCCCATTTGTGGTCATGGTCACTTTCTTTTGAGGGTTTTCAAAGCAAATCTGAAATTTTAATTGTAGATTTAACTTCATTCTACTTATATCTTTCTTATTCCATGGACAGGTGATATACTTTATCGGTATTGAAACAACCTTATTTCTTTCATCTACCTTCCAAATTATTCTATGAGAAATTAAACAATTTTTTTTCAATCACTCTTCCTAGTGACTGGCTTCATCACCATCTACCTAGTTTCTGAGCCAGAAATTAGGACTTTATCCTAATTTTTTCTTTTCCCATAGAGCTCACTTCCAATTAATACTAAGTTTTCCTGTGCTACGGTCCAAATGAATCTTGCCCTTATTCCTTTGTCTTTATTCACACAGCCTAACTTCAGATCACTTTTATTTCTCCTTTTTAAAATTTATTATTTCAGAATATTATGGAGGTATAAACATTTTGCTTACATAAATTGCTTTTGTACCATTTAAGTCAAAGTTATAAGTGTGCCCATCCCCCAGATAGTGTGCATGGTACCTGTAAGGTGTGAATTTACCCATCCTCTTCTCCCCCATCCCACCAGTTTGATTTCGATGAATGTCATTTCCATGTGTGCACGTAAGTGTTGATCGATTAGCTCCAATTTAATGGTGAGTACATGTGTTTGTTTTTCCATTTCTGTAATACTTCACTTAGAAGAATGGTCTCTAGCTCCATCCAGGTTAATACAACAGGTTCACCATTTTTTATGGCTGAGTAGTACTCCATGGAATACATATACTACATTTTATTAATTCACTCATGTATTGATGGACAGTTGGGTTGTTTCTACATCTTAGCAATTGTGAATTGTGCTGCCATAAACATTTGAGTGCAGGTGTCTTTTTTTATAGAATGTCTTTTTTTCCCTTGGGTAAATGCCCAGTAGTGAGATTGCTGAATCAAATGGTAGTTCTACTTTAGTTCTTTGAATTATCTTCATACTACTTTGCATAGAGGTTGTACTAGTTTGTATTCCCACCAGCAGTGTTTGAATTGTTTCCTATCTTTCTGCATCCATGCCAGCATTTGTTGTTTTGGGACTTTTTGATATAAGCCATTCTCACTGGAGTTAAGTGATATCTCATTGTGGTTTTGATTTGCATTTCCCTGATGATTAGAGATGTTGAGCATTTTTTCATATGTCTGTTGTTCATTAGTGTATCTTCTTTTGAAAAGTGTCTGTTCATATTCTTTGCCCACTTTTTAATGGGGCTGTTTGATTTTTTTCTTGTTGATTTTCCTGAGTTCTATATAGATTCTAGTTATCAACTCTTTATCAGATGTATAGCATGCAAATATTTTCTCCCATAGATTGTCTTCCATAGGTTGTAGGTTGTCTTTTCACTCTAATGATTGTTTCCTTGGCTGTGCAGAAGCTTTTTAATTTGATCAGATCCCATTGATTTATTTTTGTTGTTTCTGTGATTGCTTTTGGGGTCCTCTTCATAAATCTTTTCCTAGCCTGATGTCTGTAAGAGTTTTTCCAACATTTTCTTCTAGAATTCTTATGGTTTCATGCCTTAGATTTAAGTCTGTTATCCATTGTGAGTTGATTTTTGTGAGTGGTGAGAGGTGTGTGGATCCTGATTCAGTCTTCTACATGTGGCTATCCAATTTTCCCGGCACCATTTATTGAATAGGGATTCTTTTCCCCAGTATAAACTTTTCCCTGGTATATGTTCTTGTCTGCTTTGTCAAAGATCAGATGGCTATATGAGGATGGTTTTATATCTGGGTTCTCAGTTCTGTTCCATTGGTCTATGTCTCTGTTCTTGTGCCTATACCATGATGTTTTAATTACTATAGCCTAATAGTGTAGCTTGACATCTGGTAAATTTATGCCTCCCTATTTGTTTTTTTTGTTTAAGGTTGCTTTGGCTATACGGGATCTTCTCTGATTCCGTATGAAGCATAGAATTATTTTTTCTCATATTATTATTTCTCATATTATAAAACAGCCTATTAACTGGTCTCCCTACCTGTTCTATCTATATCTATATCTATATTTATATCTGTCTTAACCCAGCAACCACAGTGATATTTATTTTTTATTAAAATTTTAAAATTATGGCAAATTATAAATAACATAAAATTTACCATTTTAACCATTTTAAAGTATGCAGTTCAGTAGTATTAAGTACATTCACATCGTTGTACAACCATCACCACTATCCATCTCCAGAACTTTTTTCATCATCCCAAACTGAAACTCTGAACCCAGCCCCTGGCAACCACTATTCCACTTTTGGTCTCTATGAATTTGACAACTGTAGGTACCTCACCTAAGTGGATCCTATAGTATTTGTCCTTTTGTGAATGGCTTATTTCACTTAGCATAATGTCCTTAAGGTTTATACATGTTGGAGCGTGTGTCAGAATTTCCTTCCTTTTTAAGACTTAATAACATTCCATTATATGTATGTACCACATTTTGTTTATGCATTCATACATGGATGAAACCACAGTGATATTTCTTAAATATTATCACTCTTCTAAATTTATAGAGACTTGCTCCCATTACCCTCATAATAAAGCTGAAAGTCTTCACTATGATTTTCAGGGCTCCCACCTAATGCTGCAGTTTTAATTCTGTTTATTCTCTTCTTACACTCTTAACTTCAGTCAGGCTACTTGACCTTGCCACACTCTCTTTCGCATCTGGGTCTCAACCCCAGCTTCTTCCTTGACTTACAATGTCATTTTTCAGGATAAAATCCAGTTTGTACCTCAGACTCAGCTCAGGATATCACCTCCTCCAGGAAGCTCTCCCCCCTTCCACCCAGGCTAGGTTAGGCTTCCCTTTTTTTGTGCTTTTAGAACCCCCTGAAGTTCTTTCTCCCATTTTACTTGTCACACTTATGACAAAGATGACGTCTTATTTACTGTTTCACTCCCAGACTCTGGCACATTTTGGGTGCTCAATAAATTTTGATTGAATGAGTGAATAAATAACGGAGAGAGTAAGTGTATGAGTTGTGAAGGAGGTGGATGCCAAGGCAGTGGCCTGTGCGAGTGACTAGCTCAAGGCCACAGCGAATGTGAGAGGCAATCCTGTGCAGCCCACTGGACCGTGGCTCCCCTTCACTCCCATGAAACAGCTGACTCAGGCATTTTGTGCACGTAGTAGAATGACACATAATGCACTGAGATTTATATTCTCTGGCCCTCAAACCCCTGTAGGAGTTTTAGTACTTTCATCACAGTTTTAATCTTTTTCTCTTTTGGTAAATAATGCTCACACCCTTCCTGCCTCTATTCTCCACCAATTCTCCTCCCCACTCTCCTCCCCCTACCCTGAACTTGGAAATAAATTCATATGTTTAGGTCACTTGCACAAAAGTGAGACTTTATTCTGTGAAGTAAGTGTTCAGTTTGTAAAAGGATCAATGGGCTATTTTGGATCAAATAACTGTGTTTTCTTAGCCATTTAAAATCGTCTATTTTCCTTTTTTTTAAGCCATTGCCTTGTGAAAGGGCCTAAGAATATCCCCAACTTAGTGTTAGATCCCGTAATTACATTTTCCCATTTTGAAGGCATTTATGCAGTCCTTACAATAGAGTCAACGCAGCTAAAAATAAACTCCAGGCAGTTCATATTAACTGGGTAATAATAACAGGCAACAAGGAGGCTCGGTGTCCAAATATGATGAAAACAGGAAGTTCATTACACAAGCTGTTCTTTCCTGATAGATCTGAATTCTTAAAGCCTTAACTCAAAAATAATCCCTTCAGGTTATAAATAAAAGCAGAGAATTGTCTCTTCCTTGTGGCTTAATGGAGATGATAACATTGTAGCTAAATAAATCCACATAGTTATGGATAGAATGTAACACTAGAACTGTTTTGGAGGAGAAAGCAGTAAGTCTGGACACCCCTCTCCCCACAGACAGGCAGAGTTTACTCTCTTCTTACCCTGGGTGCAAGTTGCCAAGGAGATGCTGCTTTACTAGGTATGGAGGCAGGAAAACAGAAAGCCTTCAGGTATAAAAAGGCTTTTTAGTTTTCCCCGGGGAGAAAATGGATGAACAGAACAACCCCAACTCTAAGTGTCTGCCAAATATTGTCAATTTCAATCCTGGCTTCTCAGGGTCATAGGAGCCAGGCTGGAAGGAAGAGGGTAAACCTCTTTCTTCTTATAGAACTTCTTTTCTCTAGGAAGTGTCACTGATTGTAAAGATTCAGACTTTCCTGATTAAAACAAGGTGCACGTGGAGGAAAATTTTAATTTAGGTGGCTAGAATGAACCCCACCAGCTCCCTCCCTGAAACCAAACCCCAGCCCTCTCAGGCACAGTGAGGAGGGGCTTAGGACCCTGCCACACATCTCCTCCTTGGAAATCTCCCACTGGTCATTACCGACTGCTGGCAGGGTCACGCTGGCCCAAACAGGCATCACATCTTTCCTTAATGTCTGGTAACACAGTGGACACCACGGTGGAAGATTCAATCAAGGCTTAACTACAGGACTGGGGTAGGGTAGAGGATGGGATAACAAGGAGATGTCACGCACAGGGAGTAGTAAGTGCAAACTCATCTGGCTGGCTGGGTACGTTTTTCTCTTCCTAGGCTGCGTCAGTCCCATCTGCAGGGTTTACCTTAAACAGAAGAGTGGCATGAAGGAGAGCTTATCTCCCCAGCTATCTTTGTTCCACTTGCGTGCTGGGAATACTCCTGCTTCCAAGAGTGTGGTCTTCATTTCTTTCACTACACAACAAATCTAAGGATATGTTCAGCACTGTGAAAGTAATTGCTACTTTCAAAGTGATGGCAGATAGGGCCAGTCACAGTGGTCAGTGGGAGGCTCACATTGCCAAGGTCTCACATTCCAGAATAGCCTCAAGTTCATGCTTTTGATGTTATTTCTAAATAAGGCTAAACATATAGCCACAGACATATATGCTGATCTAATTGAAAAAAAGATGTTCACACTCGACTTTATTTTTAAAACCTTTTTATTTTATTTTATTTTTTTTGAGACAGAGTCTCACTCTGTTGCCCGGGCTGTAGAGTGCCGTAGCATCAGCCTAGCTCACAGCAACCTCAAACTCCTGGGCTCAAGTGATCCTTCTGCCTCAGCCTCCCGAGTAGCTGGGACTACAGGCATGCGCCACCATGCCCGGCTCATTTTTTTTTACATGTATTTTTAGTTGGCCAATTAATTTCTTTCTATTTATAGTAGAGACGGGGTCTCGCTCTTGCTCAGGCTGGTCTCGAACTCCTGACCTTGAGCTATCCACCCGCCTCGGCCTCCCAGAGTGCTAGGA
>CAUYRT010059813.1:0-32558 GCA_963574885.1 Lepilemur ruficaudatus | reverse complement strand
GAGACGGGGTCTCACTCTTGCTCAGGCTGGTTTCGAACTCCTGACCTTGAGCGATCCGCCCGCCTCGGCCTCCCAGAGTGCTAGGATTACAGGCGTGAGCCACCGCGCCCGGCCCATTCCTATTTCTTATTATTTTTTATGTATTTTTTTTTTTTTTGAGACGGAGTCTCACTCTGTTGCCCAGGCTAGAGTGAGTGCCATGGCGTCCGTCTAGCTGACAGCAACCTCAAACTCCTGGGCTCAAGCAATCCTTCTGCCTCAGCTTCCCAAGTGGCTGGGACTACAGGCATGCGCCACCATGCCCGGCTAATTTTTTCTATATATTTTTAGTTGGCCAATTAATTTCTTTCTATTTTTAGTAGAGACGGGGTCTCACTCTTGCTCAGGCTGGTTTCGAACTCCTGACCTTGAGCGATCCTCCTGCCTTGGCCTCCCAGAGTGCTAGGATTACAGGTGTGAGCCACCGTGCCTGGCCAGTGTCTAGCCATTTATATAGAAAAATTTCTGACTTCCCAATGCCAGAAGGCATAGAATTCTGTCCTGGAATGTGGTATGTAGGCCTTAGTGCTCCTTATGCAAGGTGTAGTCAGAGCACCTAAAAAGACAGAGATCTGGGACTTTATTGAGCTTACAGGTTGTATGAATTATTTCATGTCTGCTTTGCTAACAAATGTGTAGTTGTGCTAGGTTATAGTCTGAGATTTCATTAACTCTTGCTACTGTCTATCAAAAAGAACTTAAAAGTTACGCATGGTAAGACTAAGAGGTCAATTCACAACTAGCCATTATATATTGCTTCTTGTTGCTGTTATCTAATACTCTCCCAGTCACTACCTATCTCCTGTCACTCACTGATGGTAAGTTAAGCCTTTATTTTTTTGAGTACTTACAGTGTATTAGGGTTTTATTATTTCATTTAATTTACTACCTCTAATCCTTCTAATTCTTTTACTCTAATATTTTTCTTTCCAAAAATTTTCTGACTTGACTAAAATCACCAATCCTCTGCCCATCTTTGTAGCAAGGGAAAGGTCAGATATCATGTATACCTGGAGATCCTTTGGTTAATGCTCTTAATTTGGGAATAACTTAACTAATAGACAACCAAATGAATAGTTGCCTTTCACAGCTTTGTTCTTAGTCTTCATTCATAGTATTAAATTTTATTAAAATATTAATATTTTGTATACTTAATAAAATTATATGGTTCAGAAATAAAAAATCTATATTTATATATAATATCCATATATATTTATATATGGATATAAAAGATATACATTTGGAAATCTTGCTCTCACTAGTCATTTGTATATTCCTGCACTGCTTCTTTGTGCAAACATAAGGAAATAGGAATGTATATTTGAATTTTTCCCTTTTCTTACACAGAAGGCAGAATATTATATATTTTGTTCTGGATTATTATTATTATTATTATTTTTTGGAGACAGAGTTTCACTCTGTTGCCTGGGCTAGAGTGCCGTGGCATCTGCCTGGCTCACAGCAACCTCAAACTCCTGGGCTCAAGCAATCCTTCTGCCTGAGCTTCCCAAGTAGCTGGGACTACAGGCATACGCCACCATGCCCGGCTAATTTTTTCTATATATATTTAGTTGGTCAATTAATTTCTTTCTATTTATAGTAGAGATGGGGTCTCACTCTTGCTCAGGCTGGTTTCGAACTCCTGACCTTGAGCGATCCGCCTGCCTCGGCCTCCCAGAGTGCTAGGATTACAGGCGTGAGCCACTGCGCCTGGCCTGTTCTGGATTATTATTATTATTATTATTACACACTTAACAATATATCCTAGAGATCAGGGACAGATCCAGGTTTTATTAGAGTATAAGGCTTATACAGTTTTATTATGGCATAAGGCTTATACAAGAACAAATAATATAAAATTAGATGTAGGGGCCATGACAGTGAGGGGTCCTGAAATTCAACCCTCATTAGCTTCAGTGGTAAATGTGTCTTTGCTGGAGCTCTTTCCATATCACTTCACGGAGAGTTTCCCCATTATTTTTTAAATGGTTGCATATTGTTCCATTGTGTGGATGTGTTTGTCAGTCATTCGTTTTTTGCTAAAACTCCTGACTTTTTGTACATGATCCTTAGGTAGTCGGTACCTTCTCTGGGGCAAACAGTGCTCATGAGGGGTGATTAACACAACTGATCATATTTTCTCTTTTAAAACTACCTTCTCTTTTGCTTTCCTATTCATTGTTTTCTTTGTTTGCTTTTGTTTCCCCTCCTGCCTTCTTGATAACCAGTCCTCAAAATCCGTTTTTTGTTCTTCATGCTCTACCTATAGCAAATGCTAGTGTACTTTAAGGTTCTGTCTTGGGCCCAATCCTCAATCCGTGGTCTACCCCCTGTTGTTTATTTAGCTTCACTTATCAACTATATATCTATTCATTAATCACTCTTAAATATACATTTCTATTCCATATCTTTCTCTTGAGTTTCTGACCCATATTTCTAGTTGCTGATTATGATTTCCCCATTTAGATGAGCCATGGGTAGCTCAAAATCAATGCATTTAAAACTTAAATGATCTTTTGTACCTCTAACCTGATTCTCCTCCTTTATTTTTAACCTTGACTAATATTACCATCATCCATCAAAATAATTAATTCATTTAAAAAGTATTGGAGTTTTTAAAATGTATGAGGCTCTCTGCTAAGTTCTAGAGGCATTACTCTCCTCCTAGCCTTTCTTCCACCACTCTTGATAAATTAGTAACTGAATTCTATTGATTCTATCTCCTGAATATATTACCTCTTATCTCTATATTCAGTACACTTCTTTAATTTAGGAGCTTAATATCTCCTTCTACAATTATTTAAATAGTCTTCTACTGTTTATCTACTTTACTAAGTCTCTATTTTAGTCCACATTCCATGTTGTTACTGTAATCATCTTTTTAACAAACGAATCTAATTATAGAAGAGACCCCTAGCTTCACACCTAGTATCCATTTTCCCTTTCTTCCTGGTATAACAGACCCTATATTGTTAGGGGTGACAATATACCCACATTATAAAAATTATATTTTGCAGACTCCCTTGCAGAGGGAGTTAATTTAGACAAAAACAGGTGGGGGCTTCTAGGAAAAAAACTTTAAAGGGAGCTCAGAGATATACTTGTTTATCTTTTCCTCTTCTTCCTAATTCCTGCCTAGAACACTGACATGTTCTAGAGCTTTAGCAGCTAATATGTGACCATGAGAGTTAAGATATAAACCATGTAGTAAAGATGGTTGAGCTAAGAGACAAGAACAGTCTAGTGCCCATGAACACTGCATAACCATCAAATCAGCTCTTGACTGCCCACCTCAGGACTTCATATTATATGAGAAAAATAAACCCCTATCATGTTTAAGCTACTGTTATTTGGGTACTTTTACTAGCTCCCCTTATTAATAGGAAGATCTGTTACTGACACTGTAATGGCTTGCTTTCCACTTAAAAAACTGTAAGTGGACTGTATTTGAATAAAGATGAAGTTCCTAGCATGACATACAAAAATTCTTTGAGAATTGGCTCCAACTTATTTTTTTCTAGCCTCATATCCATTTTCTTCTATTTTTTCCCATTCCATGCTTCAGATACACTGAAATATATAATTTACTTGCACAAGCTATTCCTTCTGTCTGCAATGTCCTTTTATTTTCTCTTTGCTTGGCAAACTGCTCATTCTTCAAGACCCAACTTATGTCATTTTTCCAGGAATGATGTCCTTGATGTCCCTACGTAGGTTTAGTGTTCTTTCCTTTGTGCTTTCATAGTACAACACAGAACAGCATATGTTTACTGAAAACATAATGGCTCTGCTTATACTTTTTCTTTATAAAGCTTTGACATATTGTTCTTAATTCTTACTATTTATGGTATAAAAATGTAGATGTGATACCAAAGAACGAACCTTAATCATATTTAAATTCTTGATTGGTTCCAGTTCTTTAGATTGTTGGCATATTACTTTGTAGGCTTTCTTTTCGTTTTGCCAGTCTCTTAAATAGCCAAACTATGAATAAAATGCTAGAATGAATGTGACACTAATTTCCTGAACCCAAATGTTAAATTTTCTTTTTATTAAGCTACTTACTAAGTCAATTTAAAAAAGAAAAAACATGGTAAGCCAGTTTTAAGTTGAATCAAACTTGTGAATTTTCAGAATTTACTAATAGAGCCAACAAAATATTCTCCAAATTAAATCTAAATCAAATTACTATTTTTCATTTGGTTAAAGTCCTATTACTCAAATGGCATATTGGTCTGTTTAGTTTGAGTTTTCACTTAATTTCCTTTTTTGTGTTTTTTTGTTCTTCTCAATAATGACACAGGGGAAAGTGCAAACACAGTCCTCCACTATCACAAATTAGGGGAAATTGCAGGAGTCAGCATACCTGGAGTACAATGGCTGAGCCTCACCCCGGGAAAACCACTTTTGTGATCATGGTATCTTGCCTGCCAGGTAAATATCCACTTCATTTCTTAATTTACCATTTTATTGTCTACTTAAGTGAAATGTGATTAAAACTCTAATTTTTGTTTTCATATTTTCTAGACATTAAGGCACCTGCTTTCCTCCGCTGTGAAAGAGGAATATGGGCACGCTGGAATTTTTCAGTAACTTCTTCAAACTTCTGTTTTCTTTGTTGAAGTATTTGTTCTCTCATTTGGTATTCTTTTTCCTCTTGTTCTTTTCGTTTCTCTTCAAAAGCTCTATATTTAAAACATAAATAAAGTAGGCAACAGAAATAGGCAATAAGTTTTAAAAATCTCAACATAGGAAATAGTTTCAAAACAATGCATTTATTATATAATAGTGTTTCAAAATTTTACTTAGAAACAACAGATTTTAGATTTTTTAAAAATAGCCCCTTGGTTAAGAATTTAAATATCTTTGTAAATGGTAATTTCTGAACCTTATCCAGGTCTTTTGCAACTAAGGCAAGGCTCTGTAATGAGGCCCTTGTCTGTATAACCATTCCTACCTCCTAAACCCTGCTGTGGAAAAATTATTCTCCAAGACGATGCTATTTTCTGTAATGTGAAGAACTAATTCATTGGTGAAAGGAGCAGCCTTGAAAATTATGGGGTAGTTAAGAAAGCACTATAAATTTCTTTTTTTTTCTTTTTCAATTAAACCAAAGTATAAAATTTGCTGTCATGTTAAGTCTGAACTATGCCAAAAATCCAGAACATTTACATAAAAATGGATTTCCAGCTTCTCTTGAAAATTTGGAAGATTTGGCAAACCTGGACTCTTCTTTCTTTCTTTATTTTTTGAGATAGGGTCTCACTCTGTTGCCCAGTCTAGAGTGCAATGGCATCATCATAGCTCACTGCAATCTCAAACTCCTGGGCTCAAGCAATCCTCCCACCTCAGCTTCTTGAGTAGCTGGGACTACAGGCATGCACCACCACACCCAGCTAATTTTTCTATTTTTTGTAGAGATGGGATCTTGCTATGTTGTTTGGGTTGGTCTCAAAGTCCTGACCTCCGTGATCCTCCCGCCTCAGCCTCTCAAGGTGCTAGGATTACAGGTGTGAGCTCTGAGCCTGGCCAAACCCGAACTCTTAATCACACACAGGTATAAACAGCTGCCCCCAATCCTTGCCATTCCCTGTTTTTCTTAATTTTCCTGTTCCATTTATTTCTGATTACCTCTGGGCACTTGAATTTATGTTCTCTAGTTTAAGCTGTACTGTCTCAAAGAATTAATTTTGTCCTTGGAAAGGGTGTGTGTGTGTGTGTGTGTGTGTGTGTGTGTGTGATTCAATAATTATCTACTGGAAAATGAGAAAACTGAAAAGGCAAGCCTGCAAATCACTGGTAGAGAAGCCTCCAAAGAAACCTCCTTGGAATCCATGGGGTTAAGGTGTGGTTTGTAAGAACTCTTAAGATTCTTAGTGCCATAGGTTACAATTAACCATCCTAAAGACCTCCTCATACTGGAGCATTATTTTAGCCTAAATAATTCAGATTTAGGGAACTATACTTCCAGGTGATAGGTGTACAGAACTTGAAGTAGTTCAACTCTGTGGTAGGTAGGACGTAGTGACGTAGTGTAGAAGATTTTTTAGCTCCACAAACAATCTCCTTCAAGAATTCCTCCAGGTCAAGATAAGGAGCTCCTTTTACCACCTGATTCAACATAGTACTAGAAGTTCTGCCCAGAGCAATTAGGCAAGAAAAAGAAATAAAAGGCATCCAAATTGGAAAGAAAAAAGTAAAATTATCTCTGTTCACAGATGACATGATTTTATACATAGAAATTCCTAAAGATTCCACACTAAACTAGCACTAATATATAAATTCAGCAAAGCTGCAGGATACAGAATAAATGCACAAAAATCAGTTGCATTTCTCTACACTACCAATGAATAATCCAGAAAGGAAATTAAGAAAACAATTCCATTTACAATAGTGTTAAAGTACTTAGATATAAACTTAACCAAGGAGGCAGAAGACTTGTATACCAAAAACTACAAAACATTGTTGAAAAAATTTTAAAAAGAAACAAATAAATGGAAAGACATCCCATGTTCATGGATTGGAAGATTTAATATTGTTAAGATGTCAACACTATGGATTCTATCCAATCCCTATCCAAATCTCCCAATGACTTTTTTTTTTTAGAAATAGAAAAATCCATCCTAAAATTCATATGAAATCTCAAAGGATCCTGCATAGCTAAAATAATCTTGAAAAAGAACAGAGTTAGAGGTTTCACCCTTCCTGATTTAAAAACTCACTACGAAGTAGTGTGGTACTGGCATAAAGACAGACATATAGACCAATGGAATAGATTAGAGAGTCGAGAAATAAAACCTCCCATATATGGTCAAACTATTTCCACCAGATGCCAAAAACTTCCAATGAGTAAAGAACAATCTTTTTAGCAAATGGTGTTGGAAAATCTGGATACTACAAAAGAATAAAGTTGGACTTTTGCCTTACAACATATATAAAACTCAACTCAAAATGGATTGAAGATCTAAATATAAGAACTAAAACTATAAAAGTATCAGAAGAAAACATAGGGGAAAAACTTCATGACATTGAGTTTGGTAATAATTTCTTAGATTTAACAACAAGAGCACAGACAGCAAAAGAGAAAATAGGTTAAATTTCATAAAAATTAAAAACTTTTGTGGGTCAAAGGACACTATCAACAGGGTGAAAAGGCCACTTACGGAATAAGGTAAAATATTTTCAAATCATATATCTGATAAGGACTGACAGCAAGAATATATAAAAAAATACAACTCAACAACAAGAAAACAATCTGATTTAAAAAATGGCCAAAGGACATTTGAATAAACATTTATTTCTCCAAAGAAGATCTACAAATGCTAACAGATACATGAAAGATGCTCAACATCACTAGTCATTAGGAAAATGCAAACTAAAACTGCAATGAAATACCACTCCATACCCATTAGGATTATTATTACAAGAAAACAAAACAAAACAAAAAATAAGAACTGTTGGCCAGGATTTGGAGAACTGGAACCCTTATGTATTACTGATAGGAATGTAAAATGGTACAGCTCTGTGGAAAATGGTATGGTGATTGCTCATAAAATTAAACATGGAATTACCATACGATAAAGCAATTCCACTTCTGGGACTATACCCAAAAGAAGTGAAAGCAGGGGCTCAGACAGGTATTTGTATATCCATTTTCATAGCAGCATTATTCATAATAGCCAAAAGGTGGAAGCAACCCAACTGTCCATGAACAGATGAATGGACAAACAAAATGTGACTTATACATTCAATGGAATATTTTTCAGTCTTAAAAAGGAAGGAAATTCTGACATACAAATGAACCTTGAAGACATTCTGCTAAGTAAAATAAGCCAGTCACTAAAGGACAAATGTGTAATTCCACTTATATGAGCTACCTAGAGGAGTCAAATTCATAGAGACAGAAAGTAGAATTGAGAGTGGAAAAAAGGGAGTTATATAATGGGTACAGAATTTCAGTTGGGGAAGATGAAAATGTTCTGGAGATGGATAATGGTGATTGCCATACAACATATGAATGTACTTAAAATAGTCTTCGAAGAAAGATAAGGAAAACAGAAACAATTAAACGGAGTCATTAATAGAATATTCTACTTTCTACTTTCTGTAGGGAGGAGGAGGCTGTGGCTTGTTTAGCAGAAGCTGAGTCAACTCAGAAAATTCTAAATTCTAAATTTATATGTTCTTACTTGAGATTAAAATCATTTGTCAAGTGGAATAAAACATGAACATACTCCTGAAGTAGCCAGTCTCCAAATACAGTCTCCAATGAACCATGATTATGCAGGCCTCTTCCTTTCAATCAGTCTGGCCCTGTGACTCCCTTACTGCCAATAGAATGTTATGGAACTGATGCTGTGTCACTTCCCAGGCTAGAAGTTTTGCAGCTTCCAACTTGGTCTTCTGGAATGCTCACTCTAGGACAGAGCATGGAGACACATACCTGGCCAGCTATTCTAGCCATCTCAGCCCAAGTACAAGACATGTGACTGAAGAAGCTATTTAGGATGTCCAGCTCAGTAGAATCTTCAGATAATTCCAACCACAGCCAAAATCTAAGTGCAACAGCATGAGACTTCCAAGTGAGAATCAATCAGCTGAATCACTCAACACACAGAATTATAATAAATTGTTTTAAGCCCCTAAATTTTAGGGTAGTTTGTTACAAAGCAACAAATGATCAGAATAGTAACTTTAAACCAGTATTTCTTTAACTAGTTAACATTTACTTAGTACGGATGAGGAGAAATTTTATTAATAAAAATTATTTACTTCTTTATGTTTTTAAAAATGATTTATTACATTTATTTTATATATGCTTTTCTGACCAAGAAACCTTTTTCTGATCATATTAGAAATTAGTTTTGATATCAAAATATTCTTAATAAACAGCACTATGCTATGCATTATTCAGTTTAAGAGTATTAGAGGACTATAATTGCCAACTTAGGCAACTGTCATCTTTAAGTCTCATCACCAATAGTGCAGCACGTAATTGCAAAAAATAACTTACAACTACTGGATTTTTTAAAACAGAGATATCTGTTCCAGAGATTTTTTTGTACTACTGTATTTTTCTTGTGAAGCACTGCCTACCATCATTGGTAATGAGAACAATTTACATTTATCTAGTTAGGTAAAGAAGGAACTTTAGTCAGCTGGTATGTAATACTGATTTATGTTAGTGATGCCTTAGTGATCATTATAGATTTGTTTCTTGGCCTACCGTTTAATATGGCTGACATGGAGCTAACTCTAGACAAAACTGTATATCTGAGAGTTGATTTGAGGAATCCATAGCTGCCTAGATGCTCAAGGGAATCTGTTAAATAATGGTGATATAAACCTTCCTCTAACTCAAGTATTTTAAGTTGTTCAGTAATATCTCATATCTGAGTCATCAAATAAGATACTGAGCATTTATGCAGTATAGCAAATACTTACAAAAACAAGGAAACAAAAGTTATTTGTTTAATATTCCAAAATAGGCAACATGAATTAATAACCATATTAACCATTGGTAATGAATGAAATTGTGGTAAGCTAAATTATTGGCTTGCAAGTAGGATAAAATCTGATACCTTTCACAGTTTCTGAGTTGTCACTTGCTAGAACAGTTACAAATCAAGACCTAATTGCACATGTACACAGGATGAAAGCAAAAGGATGGAAAAGCAGAAGAAATGTATTTGACTACAATGATATCAAAGTATTTGACTGTATTTATATTAGATTAATTTATTTGACTATTAATTTCAGACTTTAAGACAAGGAGTATTGTCAAAGATGAAAAATGTTTTATAATTATAGAAAGGTCAATTCATCAGAAAGACACAAACATTATATAGGTGTATGCACCTAATAACAGACCTTCAAAATACATGAAACAAAGAGAACTAAAGGGAGAAATTGACAAATCCATAATCATAGTGCATAATGTAATATCCCTCTCTTAATAACAGAACCAGACCAAAAAAAAATCACTAAGAATATAGTAGATTTGAATAAAACTATCAACTACCTTGACCTAATTGATATTTATAGAGCAACAATTATTTATACCTAACAATTGTAATACACATTCTTTTCAAGTACATCATAAGAATCTTATGTTGAGCCATCAAATAAATGTCAATGAATTTCAGAAGATTTAAATTTTACAGAGTATCTTCTCTAATCAAAACAGATTTAAAAACAGATTTAGAAATCAATTATGATATCTAGAAAAGCCCTGAATAATTGAAAATTAAAGAAAAAAACCCCACCAAAACAGAGTTCTAAATAAAACATAGGTCAGAGAAGAAATCAAAAGAGAAGAAAACATTTTGAACTACATAAAAAAATGCAGCATATCAAATTTGTTAAATGCAGTGTTTAGAGGGAAATTTATAATTTTAAATTCTTATATCAGAAAGGGGGAAAGGTTTAAAATCAATTCCGCCAGTTTCCATCTTAGGAAGATAGAAGATGAGCAAATTTATCCTAAAGTAAGAAGAAAGAAATGAATAAAAATAAGGGAATAAACCAGAATAAATCAATGAAATAATAAACAACAACAAAAAATAGAGAGAATGCAGATACAAGTTGCTTTTGAAAATATTAATAAAATTGATAAACTCCCAGCAAGAACAATGATGAAAAAAAAGACCAAACAAAAATAATATCATGAATACAAGAGAGGATACCACTACAAATACCACAGACCTTAAAAGAACGATAGGAGAATATTATGAACAACTTTATGCTAATAAATTCAACAACATAGAAAAAATGGAACAACTTCTTAAAAGAAACAATTTATCAAAACTGATACAAAAGAAAAGTAAAATAAAATATATAAAACCTCTATAGTTATTAATAAAGTTTATTTATAGTCAACAAGCTTCCCCAAAAGAAAACTCCACGTTCAGATATTTTATTATTTTTTTGTCAAATACTTAAAAGAGAACAATCATTCAACCTTTAAAAAAATATAGAGATGGAAGAAACACTCCCCTACATGTTTTATAAGGACATGTTTAATAGTCATGATTCTAGAACCTGACAAACACAAGAAAAGAAATTTATAGATCAATATCTCTCATAAACTTTACATAAAAATCCTTCACAAAATACAGGCTCAGCATTCCTAACCTGAAATTCTAAATCCAAAATGCTCCAAAATTCAAAACTTTTTGAAAACCAACATGGAGACTAAAAGCCTGTGTTGTTTGTTGTTACTGCTTGTTCAACATGTGACACAGGTATTTTGGTGATGCCATTGTGCTGCTTAGTTACCCTGAACACATTATTTTTTCACTATATTAAAAGTATATATATATTTTTTACTGTTAAGTACTTAAAGTGTAAATAAGTGTAAGAAAATGATTGCTCATCAGTAGGTAAATAAATTCAGAGTCAGGAATGATGCTGATGCCAAACAATCACAGATTGTCCACATAGGTGGCTAAGATAGTGACACCTTTGCTTTTTGATAGCTCAATGTATACTGACTTTGTTTCATGCACAAAATTATTAAAAATATTGTATAAAATTATCTTTAAGCTATGTGTATAAAGTATATATGAAACAAATGAATTTCATGTTTAGACTTGGGTCCCATCCCCAAGATACCTCATTATGTATATGCAAATATTCCAAAATTCTAAAAAATACTAAATCCAAAACACTTCTGGTTCCAGGCATTTTGGACAAGGAATAATCATGTATTAACAAATAAAATCCGGCAATTTATTTAAAAAACCACATCATTACCAAATGAGGATTATCCATGAAAGGCAAAGTTAACAATTCAAAATTAGTCAGTGTATTTTACCATATTGACAAAAAAAGAGAAAAGCTATGTGACCATCAAAATAGATGCAGAAAAAACATGACAATATTCAATGCACAATTAATTATAAGAACTCTCAGCAAACGAGAAATGTGAGGAAACTTCCCCAAATAACTCCTAGAACTGATGAGTAAATTTAATAAGTTGTCAGAATACAAGGTCAATATAGAAAAATCATTTGTATTTCAACAATTACGCAACAAACAATGGGAAAAATTTAAACAATCCATTTATAATAGTATCAAGAAATACAAAATATTTAGGAGTCATGTAACAAAAGAATGTAAGACACCTACATTGAAAACCAGAAAATGCTGCTGAGAGAAATTAAACAAAAACAAACAAACCCCAAACAAAAAAAGGGAGCAAAAGGAGAGATATGCTATATTCATGGGTTGCAAGACTCAGTATTGTTAATTGAATTCAAATCATTATC
Source organism: Lepilemur ruficaudatus (assembly GCA_963574885.1). Lineage (NCBI taxonomy): Eukaryota > Metazoa > Chordata > Mammalia > Primates > Lepilemuridae > Lepilemur > Lepilemur ruficaudatus. The sequence goes on along the minus strand of CAUYRT010059813.1, from coordinate 20,250 downwards.
AAGTCTATCTAAATTGATCTATAGATTCAACACAATCCCACTCAAAACCAATCAGGTTTATCTATATGGAAAAGCCAAAATACCTGGAGTAGGCAAAAGTATCTTGAATTTAAACAAAATTGGAGGACATACAGTACCTTATTTCACTATAAAAAAGTGGTTCTCAACTGGGGAAAGTTATGCTCCTTCTCCCTGAGTGGACCTTTGACAATGTCTAGAGACTTTTTTTTTTTTTTTTTTTTGAGACAGAGTCTCACTGTGTTGCCCGGCTGGAGTGCTGTGGCGTCAGCCTGGCTCACAGCAACCTCAAACTCCTGGGCTCAAGCGATCCTTCTGCCTCAGCCTCCCAAGTAGCTGGGACTACAGGCATGCACCATGCCGGGCTACTTTTTTCTATTTTTGGTAGAGATGGGGGTCGCGCTCTTGCTCAGGCTGGTCTCAAACTTCTGAGCTCAAACAATCCGCCCCGCAATTCCCCAGTGAGTCCCACCATTTGAGCACCATAGTGTTAATCAGTCAATACCAGTTTGATGGTGAGTACAAGTGGGGCCCATTCTTTGGGTCTTGTGTCACCTCACTTCGAATAATGGGTTCAAGCTTAATCCAGGATAATATAAGAGTAGGTGCTAACTCTAGAAAAATATTTTTTAAAAAACCCTAAGACCACTCATAATTGAAGAATTCAGGATAAATACCAATATTTTTGGATTTTCCTTAATAAGAATGACAGTTATATAATAGTAGCTACAGTTTCAGTGCTTCCTATGTGCCAGGCACTCTGTGCTGTATTCATCCGGCATTGCTGGATCTTTACAACAGTGCTGTGGGCAGGTACTATTAGTGTTCCCACTTTACTGATGAGGAAACCTAGGCTGAAGAACTCATATAACTTTGCCCCACAGACACACTACTACTAAGTGGTGGAGCCAGTATTCCCTTTCTGTCCTACTCCAGGACCTGTGCTCTCAACTATACCATAATGCCCACGGTTCTTCTGCTCCCCATTTATGTATGCTGACTACAACCATCCCGATCCCATTCCCATTTGATACTGCGGCTTTTCATTATTCCTCACCTGCTTGTGTCCTAACGTCCCAGCTGGCTCAGCTTCCGTGGTCAACCACTGCAATCATTCCCCTGTATTCACACGAACTCCCTCGCCTGTCTGTCATGTTGTCTGTCACATGCTCTTGGCCAACCTCAACCCTGGTGAGATCCAACTCTCTGCCTATGCCATACCAGCAGTTGTGCAGCTGAACATGGTTGAGACAAATAATCATAATCGTGCTCAACAGACTCATTTTAAATTCATAATTAATAACCTCAACTGGGATTTTAATAGGGCTATCGGTAATCAGATTATTTCTCAAGTCATCAACTCTCCTACTGTTTTAGAAAGCTATTTCTGTACACCTACAATGCTTTCCCACTCTTCACTCTCAGGTGAGGACCTGGCTTACTAATTCACTGAGAAAAGTAGAGACAGACAGATGACAAGCCACCTCACAAGCTCCCATCAGGCATCCTCGTGGTGTGCTTTTCTCTGGCTGTCATGAAGGAGCTCTATGTGCTCCTCTCTGACCCAAGCTTTTACTGTGCCTCACACTCTTTCCTCTCTTGTCTTCTAAAGGACCTTGTCCTAAAAATTCCTCCCCCTTCTTCCTGTACAGCCAAGTTCCCCTGTCATCTGTCAACACATATACTGTTTATCCCATTAAAAAATCCTCTTGACTGCATTTCCACCTCCACCTCCTGCTTCGTCTCTCTCCTTCCCTGTATGGCAAGCCACTCCAGGGTCTATTTTTGGTTTTCTCTATTTTCTCTTTTCCCATTTTTTTTTTCTTAAACCTACTCCAGTCTTAGGCTTTTGCTGTTAAACCACCTCACCCCACCAAAACTGTTTCTTGTAAAGGTCACTGACAACCTCATTTTGTCAAATTTAATGGTCAACTCTTAGTCTTCATTTAACTTGATTTCTCAATGGCATTTTTCATAATTGATTACTGCTTCCTCCTTGAATTTCACAACATCCTGCTTTCCTGGTTTTTCTCCTACTTTTTTAGCTGATCCTTCCCATTTTCCTCTGGATTCTTCTCATTTCTCCAACCTCCAAGTACTAGAATACCTCACGCCCCAGTCCTTTGATTTATCTTTGCTATCTAAACTCACCTTTGAGGTCTCATGAAGTATCTTAGCTTTCAATAGCACTTATATGCTGGAGACTCAAATTTACATCTCTAATGTCTAAGGATTTTTCAGGATAGTGAAGACAGGAGACTATAAGTTTCAAAGAATGAGATAGTAGAGAGAAAAAGAAAGATGGAACTAGAAGAGAGGGTGGACTCAGCCTCAGCAGGGTGAGGAGCACTACTCCAATTAGAAAGGTCAGGAAGGGTGTAGACAGGTTCTCAGGCAGTGAGAAAGGGATCTGAAGCACTCCTTGGCTTATGGCCTTAATAGGCTCAGTTAAAAATAGGTAAAACATATCATAAAAGTGAAGGAAGGATATGAAAAAACAAAAAGTTTGAAGAAAGCAGCAAAAGTTCAGAAGAGCTGATTAAGGAATTGAGAGAAAGCTAATTAATGTGTAAGATGATTTTGAGAATTTAGGTGAAGTTGAGACCATGTATTTAGTGACTTCTGGCCGGGCATGGTGGCTCATGCTTGTAATCCTAGCACTCTGGGAGGCCAGGGTGGGAGGATCACTTGGGGCCAAGGGTTTGAGACCGGCCTGAGCAAGAGCGAGACCCCGTCTATACAAAAATACAGAAAAATAAGCTGGGTGTGGTGGTGCGTGCCTGTAGTCCCAGCTACTTGGGCGGCTGAGGCAGGAGGATCACTTGAGCCCGGAGTTTGAAGTTGCGGTGAGTTAGGAAGACGCCACTGTCCTCTACCTGGGGTTACCTTTGAGACTCTGTTTCAAAAAAAAAAAAAAAAAATTTAGTATTTAGTGGCTCCAAACTGCACAATCCTTTGATTTTCTCCAATAGTTCGTAGCAGGCTGAGTTCAACAAGAACAAAGGGGACAGATATCTGCCAGCGGTTATCAGAGTGACACAATGACAAACCCTGTCGCTGCAGCGAAGGAAGAAGATCCAGGGAGGGAAAAGCCTGGGGATAATGGAACAGTTGAGACTAGAAGCTTTTTTGAGGTCAGTGAATAGGTGTATTGGGTATTAGAAAGTAGGTAATGTGGAAGGATAATTAATAAGTTGTTGCCAGAGAGTGGGATATTGAAATTTGAGATTTAAAACCTGGAGCAATTCCAGGCAATGGACATAGGAAGCGAACGGTAAGAATGTAGGTCACTGAACTGAGAACTAAAGAACGTAAGGCTAATGGAATTCAGTAGAAAAGAACTTACAGAAGGGAAAATGGTGTTTCGGCTGGATCACCTAAGTCTCAAAGGACATGTTTCATGGTTTTAGAGTACACATGAGGATGACACTCACCTCCCCCAAGCCCACCACGGCACAGGGGAGAATGATGTCCACTTTAAAGAGGCATGAGGAGCTGGTTCACATAAGCCTCGTCAACCACTATTAATAAAGTGTATTATTTGCAAAGAATTCAAGAAGGTAAATACCAGGGGAAAATGAGTTTGGGATCTAATAAATCTTAGATTGTTTTATATCTTTCTGTTTATACATGGAGCTCATGGGTCAGTGGCTTGGCCCTGCTTTTCCTTGTTTTGCTGTTCACCGTGATCTGTAGGAATGCAACCGAGATTATTATTCTTCTTATCCATGATGAAAAATGAAGGTGAAGTACATCATATGTATAAAGGGTGTATTATTTGGCCTGCAAAATTACTGAATTCTTGATTTAGCTAAATGCCTTCTGATAGTTTAATTGCATTCCAATGAATAATACAAGTGAAAATGTCATAATCTTTAATCATAGTTTACTTTAGTTCTTTGAACATATAATGGCTATTCTGAAGTATTTTTCTGTTAAATGGGCTATCTGGTTGCAAGCAGTTTTTGTGGCCTGCTTTTGTCCAGTGGGGTCATACTTTCCTATTTCTTTGCATGTCTCGTAATTTTTCTTGCAAACTGGACATTTCAGACAATATGTTGTAGCAACTCTAAGTCCTAACTGCCCTCTCCCCTGGCTTGCTACTGTTACTTGCTTGTTTGTTTAGTGCCTGGCTGCAGTACTCTAGTGAAGACTATCCCCAACCTCACATCCCCAGCGTTAAGCCTGAAGTTGCTCCTCAGGAAAGCACAGCTGTGGGTATGAACACAGTCACCCTGGGATGAACAGTTTTGGCAGCTCCCTAGGTCTTTCTTCTTAACCCTCCCAAATGTTAAAGCCCTACTCGACACCAGCTGATTGTGCCACTATTCTCAAGAATGCCCTGGGACATAAATTGCTCTAGAGATGATCCAATCAAATTTGGGCTCCTGTGAAGGAATAATTCCCACAATCAATGTTAAATATTTGTTACGACTCCTGGAGGGCTCGTCACAGCTATTTCCCCAGTTCTCTCCCGCAAAGTAGCCAGCCTACAGTTTGTCCTGTTACCTTGACTGAATCTGTCAATGTCCTCCCAATTACCTTCCTCACCACAACTGACCCACCTGTTTGTTAGAGTGTCCCGTAGGCTGGAACTTCTCCATTTTCTGTTGAAAACAAAGTCAGTTTCTTTGGGAAGAGAAGGAGCTATTTGTTTATTTGTTTTACCTGCTTCAGCCACCCCCACACCTCTGCAGAAATCTCTGGGCCAGGGCTCTGCAGCTGGGAGTGGGGCAATGGCATACCTCTCTCTGAGTGCTGAGAGACACCTCTGCTCTAGAAGGTGGGTGGCGGTAACCTCAGGTCTTCTTGACATGTCTCTCTCAGTGTGAAACCACTGTCTTACAAGCTGGGACAAGAGCATTCAGGGCCCTGGTATTCTCAGCATTCTTGGACACAGAGCCCAAGGTAGAGCCTCCATCTCAAAAGTGAGGGGTCTGGTGGCAGAACGGTACTCCCTCCTTTCAGCCACACTCCCCAGACTTAGCCTCGGTAGCAAGTAGCTGGGGGCATGCTGAGATATGCTGATGTCCTGTTCCTCCTTGGAAGAAAGCCCTCTGACTGGGAGCTGGGAGGGAGAGGAAATACTTTGATCTTGGCTGCTTAAGTCTGGAAGGAGTTTCCATCTTAACAAGCTGGGACACAGGTGGGCACAGGGTGGGCAGGGATTCTTAGTTCAAATACCCCAGACTCTCACTTTTCTTATCCAATTTTAGATTTTCTTAAACAGATGTTTCTTAATTTGCTGTGTGACTTTAGGACTATTTTCGGAGACTTGAAAGGATGGTCTTTAAAAATTTTCACCGGTTTTAGCACTAAGTAGGCCCATGGAGCTACTCAATCGGCATGATGGAAGTCGATCTCCTCAGTCTGTTCACTTTTAGTAAGTAAAATCCCACTGTGTGAATATACGGCACTGTGATGTATTTGTCCATCTCTTAGTAATGGACATTTGGGTTGTTTCCAGCTTTCTTGCTAACGTAACGCTGCTATGATAAGCAATTCTTGGATATATATCCTTCTGCGTATGTATGGGCAAGTGTTCCTGTTGCCTATATAGTATACATAGGAATGGGATTTGTAGGTCAAAAGTTATGTTAATGTTTAACTTTATAAGAATAGTTCCAAATTTTGTTTTCCAAAGTAGCAGTTTAAATTTCTTTTTTTTTTTTTTGAGACAGAGTCTCACTCTGTTGCCCAGGTTAGAGTGCCGTGGCATCAGCCTAGCTCATAGCAACCTCAGACTGCTGAGCTCAGGCAATCCTCCTGCCTCAGCCTTCCAAGTAGCTGTGACTACAGGTATGTGCTTTCTCCAAGGTGACTTTTGATAAACAGAAGTTCTAATTTTAATATGGCTGAATTTTATCAATCTTTTATGTTAGTGCTTTTTGTGACTTCCGTAGGAAAATATTTCTCTAACCCACGGAGACAGATTTTTTAATCTTTGAAAATTTTAAAGCATGGCTTTTTTCCCACATGACTAATTGTACTGGTACCATTTATTGAATAGTCAGTCCCTCTTTTGCCCACTGACTTACAATGCCGCCTCTAACACATATCCAAGTTTTACTTATGCACGTATGTTTCTGGGCTCTCTATTCTGTTCCACTGGTCAACTTGTCTATCCCTGTGCCAATGCCACTTGATCTTAATTACTATTATCTTTATGATGAGGCTTACTTCCTGGTAGGGCAACTTCCCCATTTTTATTTTCTTTTGGAGTGTCTTAGTTAGTTCAGGCCGCTTGTCTTTCCATGTAAATTTTCAAATCAGCTTGTTAAAAAACACGAACAAAAACACATACCACACACCCACCCTACTGAGATTACTGGAATTGTTTTGAATCTATAGATTAGGCGTTATAAACTGGGGCCTACAGGCCCAATTATGCTTGTAGAAATATCTAGCTGGGTAGCAGAGTATTCTGTAAAACTTTTCAACTTGAGTGCTTGTAATAAAATAGACTCCCTAGTTAGCTACATACCCTGCCCCACCAATTACATTATATTACGTCTACTTAATTCACACGCTACTTTTTTTGGCCTGGTCCTACAAGTTTTTAAATTTTCCACTTGGTTTTCTAGACCATTCCTTCCTAGGATTCTCTTTTAGGAACCTAATCCTTTTTTGAAGATGCCAGCTGACAGCTTCAAAATTCCTATTTCTTCATTATGTGGAAAAAATTAACTCATCTATGTCTAACTCTCTATGTCTTTGGCTATATCCAAAGTGCATTTCTTTTGATAGCTAGATAGGATCCCTTACGGTATTTTCTCCAAATAAAAGAACAATTTTACCTAAATGAAATTTGAAAAACTTAAGGTTACTTACTTGAAAATAGCCAACTTTTAAAATAATTTATGCTTTTCTTTCATAGGCTTCTTACAGAATAGGAATCATAAATATAATATATATTTCCCCAACCCTCCTTTGTTTGGTTAGAGGTTTATCAATTTTATTGGTCTTTCTAAAGAATCAGCTTTTGGTTTCATTAGTTTTTTTCTATTAACTTCCTTTTTCAATTTTATTGATTTCTGCTTTAATTTTTTTCCTTTTTTAACATATTTAGTGGGTACAAGTTGAATTCTGTTACATGTACAGTGGTGTTACTTTTAATAATCTTATTGATTTTTGGTCCCTCTTCTTTTTAAATACATCCATTTAATATTTAATGTTAATAATTTCCCTGTATGCTCTGCTTTCATTGCATTCCATAAGTTTTGTTAAGATGTATCTTCATTCTCATTAGTTCAAAATACTTTTTTTATACTATTTAAAAAAAATTTTTTTAGAGACAGTGTCTTGCTCTGTCACCCAGACTGGAGTGCAGTGACGCAATCGTAGCTTACTGCAGCCATCCAACTCCTGGGCTCAAGAGATCCTCCTGGCTCAGCCTCCTGAAAAGCTAGGACTACAGACATGCACTATCATACCTGGCTAATTTTTGAATTTTTTTGTAGAGATGGGGTCTTGCTATGTTGCCCAGGTTGGTCTCAAACTCCTGCCTTAGCCTCACAAAGTGCTGAGATTACAGGTGTGAGCCACCACGCCTGGCCTCAAAATACTTTAAAATTCCTTTTGAGATCTCTTCTTTGACCCATGTGTTATTTAGAAGTGTCTCGCTTAATCTCCAAATATTTTGAGATTTTTCAGCTATCTTTCTGTAACTGATACCTAGTTTAAGTCCACTGTGGTCTGAGAACATACTTTGTATGATTTCTACTCTTGTAAAGTTTTTTAGGTGTGTTTTATGATCCGAAGTCTAGTCTATCTTGGCAAATGGTTCCAGGTTAGCTTGAGAATGTACATTCTGCTATTTTGGATGAAGTACCGTGTAAGTGTCAATTAGATCCACTTCACTGATAGTGCTGTTCTGTTCAGCTGTATCCTTATTGGTTTTCTGCCTGCTGGACCTGTCAATTAATGACAGAAGGCTCTTGTAGTCTCCTAGTGTAACAGTCTCCAAGAACATGTCTATTTCTCCTTGCAGTTCTATCAGCTTTTGTCTCATGTATTTTGGTCCTCTGTTGTTAGGAGTACACACATGAAAGATTGTACCTTCTTGGAGAACTGACCCCTTTTTTTAAAAAATCATTTTGCAATGCCTATTTTTATCCCTGATAATTTCCCTCACTGTGAAATCTTGTTTATCTGAAATCAAACAGCTACTCCAGACTTCTTTTGATTAGCGTTGGCATGGTATCTTTCTCTATCCCTTTGCTTTTAATCTATCTATGTGTTTATATTTAAAGTGGGTTTCTTGTAGACAACATACATAAAATACATCTTTTAATTGCTGTATGTAGACCATATCTAACGTGATTGTTTATATAGTTGGACTGATACATTTACCATATCTATTTTCTATTCATTGTCCTTGTTTTTTGTTTCTTTTTCTTTTTCTCCTCCACTCTTTTTCTGCCTTCTCTGGTTTTAAATGAGCATTTTATATAATTTGATTTTCTCTCCTCTCTTAGAATGTCAATTGTATTTCCTAAAAAAAATCTTATGTAGTTCCCCTAAAGTTTGCAATATCCATATACAATTAATCTAAGTTCAATTTCAAATAATACTTCACAGGTAGTATAAGCACCTTATAACAGAGTATTCCCAATTCCTCCCTCCCGTCCCTTACCATTACTGTCCCACATTTCACTTATCCATAAGATCTGATCATCCAATATTTTTGTTGCTATTATTTTGATTAAACTGTTATCTGTTAGATTTGTTATGAATAAAAAAAAATCAATGATTTAATTTTATATTCATGTACTCCTTCTCTAACACTCTCTTCTTTTCTTCACGTAAATCCAAGTTTCTGACATATTTTTTAATTCTCTTGAAGGGAAAGAACTTTTACATTTCTCATAAAGCAGATCTACTGGTGACAAATTCCTTCAATTTTTGTTTGTCTGAGAATGTATTTCTCCTTCCCTTTTGAAGGATAATTTCATTGAATACAGAATTTTAGGTTGGTGGATTTTTCTTTCACAATTTTAAATACTTTATCCACTCTCTTCTTGCTTACATGATTTATGAAGAGAAGTATGATGTAATTCTGATCACTGTTCCCCTATGGGTAAGGTGTTTTTTCCCCTCTGGTTTCTTCCAAGATTTTTTCTTTTCCTTTGATTTTCTGCAGTCTGAATATGATCTGCCTAGGTATTTTTTGGTATTTATTTTGCTTAGTGTTCTGTGAACTTTTTGAATCTGTAGCTTGATGTTTGTTAATTCTGGAAAATTCTCAGCCATTATTACTTCAAACAGTTCTTCTGCTCTCTTTCTTTTCCTTCTGGTATTCTCATTACTTACATGCTACACCTTTTGTAATGGATCCACAGGTCCTGAATATTCTGTTTTTCTCCGTTTTTTTTTTCTCTTTGCTTTTCAATTAGGGAAATTTTATTGACATATTTTCAAACTCATTGATCCTTTCCTTGTTCAGGTCCATTATACTGATGAGCCATCGAATGCATTCTTCCTGTCTGTTATAGTACTTTTGTGTTTTTTTTTTTTTTTTGAGACACAGTCTCACTCTGTTGCCCAGGCTAGAGTGCCGTGGCATCAGCCTAGCTCACAGCAACCTCAAACTCCTGGGCTCAGGTGATCCTTCCATCTCAGCCTCCTGAGTAGCTGGGACTACAAGCATGCGCCACCATGCCCGGCTAATTTTTTCTATATATTTTTAGTTGACCAATTAATTTCTTTCTATTTTTAGTAGAGACGGGGTCTCACTCTTGCTGAGGCTGGTTTTGAACTCCTGACCTTGAGTGATCCGCCCTCCTTGGTCTCCCAGAGTGCTAGGATTACAGGCGTGAGCCACCAGGCCCAGCCTTTTTCTGTTATAGTACTTTTGATTCCTAGCATTTCCTTTTGATTTATTCTAAGAATTTCTCCCTCTCTGTTCTTAAATACTGTACACTTTTTCCATTAGAGTCCTTAGCATATTAATCATGGTTATTTTAAATTCCCAGTCTGATTATTCTAAAATGTGTGCCATATTTAAATCTGGTACTGATGCTTGCCTTGTCTTCTCAGACTATGCCTTTTCTTTTAGCATGGCTCGTGACTTTTTTTTGTTGAAAGTGAGGCATGATATTTTGGGTAAAAGTTATAGAGGTACACAGGCCTTTTTATGTTTATCTGGCTGGGATTAGGTTGTGTTTATTGTTTGCTGTAGCCGTAGGTGTCAGAGGCTACAATTTCCTCTGGCGCCTTTGTTTTGTTTTTTTCTCCCCTGTTGCCTTTTTGTTTTGCTAGAGATTTCTCTTCAAATAAGATCTAAAAGCTGTGATGATGGCCAAGTGCTTAAGGTGTTAGACTCAAAGATCCGAGAGGTGAGTTCTTTCAGTTGTGCGCTGGTTAGACGGGGGCCCAGTTGATGAGGTGGTGAGGTGTGGGGGGAGGTAAGTATCACACAGTCCTATGATTGGCCATCAGTCTTTTAGTCAGACTGTGCCCTTCACAGTGCTTCTCAGGTTTTTTTTTTCTTTTTTCTTTTTTAATTTTGTAGGTGAGACAAGAAGGCTAGAGGGGGCTATAGTTGGGAATTTCCATTCCCCCACGTTGGCTGGGCTCCAGTAAAATACTAAACAGTTTCCTTTCTGTGCAGGCCTTTGTGAAGGAGCAAATGCCTGGGAGTATTTAAAAATGGCAACTATTCCCCTGCTCCTGAGAGAAGGAAGAGATTTTTCTTATCTCTTCACTGTGAGAACCTGGCGGGGCTCCTCAAGGTTAAACTTACAAAAGTGTATGGGCTTCTCCACCGCTGGGTCTTCAGGAGATTTTTTCTCTCAAATTACTCCACACTCGATTCTAGCAACCAGTCAACTGCCCTTTGAACATTCCTGTCTGATGCTGGTTCCAGTGGCGGGTTCTGAGCGGTTCTGCTCTGGGTAAGCTCTGAGTCTCTGAATCTACTTGCCTCCAGTTTTCAGGCCAATGACCTCAATTCTCTGATGGCTCTAAGAGTTGTCAATTGTCAATTTGTCAGCTTTTCTTTTTTTTTTCCCTGTGAGGACAGGAGTGATGATGCCTAAGTTCTTCATGTGTCAGAGGTTAAACCACCTTTTGAAAGAAATCTTTTTGCATGTCTTTGATTATTTACTTACTGAAGTAACTGCATCAATGTAAGTAAGTATTTTTAAGGTTTTGATACAAATTGCCAAACTTCCCTCCAAAGAATCTGTACTAAAACAATCTAAACATATTTTTACCACCTTATTTTCTGCTCACAAACTTTCAATGCTCCACTGCTGATTCAGGATGAAGTCCACCCATTCCTCCCAAATACACATTCATCTGGTGGTTGAACAGGCTCACTGAAATCTATGTAATCTGACCGTTATTTGTTTTTTTAATTTTATCTCTCACTATTGCCCAAAGTAATCTTTTGGTTTCAGTGACTGGTGGACTTACTGTCCCTAGAATACAGCATGATCACTTTGTTTTTGTTCAGGTCATCCCTCAATACTCATAATGCCTTCCCAAGTCCTCAGTCTTTTCCAATTCAATCTATGCTTCCCTGACTGTTCACCTTGCTCTTGCCCACTTGAGCTGTTGCACATATAGCTATTTATAGGGAGTTCTCCAGCATACCTTGGAAGATGTCAGGAAACCAAGAAGTTTTCATAGACTACTTCTGCAATATGGGCAAAGAAGATGGGGCAAATTCTACTCTATACAAAGTGAAAAGGACTAGTTTTAGGGTATATAAAACTAAGAATGTCCAACACAGTTTGGAATAAATGTGAGTTGGCTGTTTATCAAAAAATCATGTAATTATAGTCTTTGAATTTTTGCTTATTATATTTTTTCCACATTTTCTCCCTAAGGTATGACTGCATTAAGTTGCTCTCATAACCTATAGTCTAGTTTCTTTTTTTTTTTCCTCAGTTAAAACATTAATACCACCCAAAACAAATTTGTCCTGGACAAATTAATTATTAACCACATATTACTAGAATTTAAAAACTTAACCTATTCTTTTTTGTCTCTTATAAAAACCTATATACAAAACAACTATTTCTATGATAGATAGATATAAAATTTAACTACACTTGTGTCACAAGGAATTGAAAAGTCTAAATAATAAGCAAATGTATGGTACAAAAAAGATGATAATAAAACTTAAGAAAAGCTGTTACCAATCCTGAAAAACAGGATTTTCAGCCCTGAAGTCTGATTTTTTAACTTAAAAACAAAAATAACTCACGTTTCACTTGCTCGAACATCACTGAAAAGAGGAAGTCTCGTGGTGTCATATAATACTCTCCTTCATGTTCCAGGGAAGAAAACTGCATGAAACGCTGTTTACGAAGAGACAATTTTTCTACTATGCCAGGGTCAGCATTTTTCTAAAAGAAAAAGAAATTAAAAATTTAGAGTTTTTCAGTATTATTTCTAAACTCAGCCACTTCTAGAATTTTTTTTTTTTTTTTTACTGGAAATCTTATTACTTTCTAATAGAGTAATCTTTAAAGAGTAATTTTCATGTTTAGATCTGACAACTCCGAAGTTTTGAATCATTCATTTAACAAATATTAACTGAGCACCTACTCTGCACTGTTTTAGGCACTGAAGATACAGCAGTGGATAAGACTAACCTAAGGAAGTTATCATTTTAGAAAGGGAGAATTACAATTAATGAATAAATGTATAAAATAATGCAAGATGGTAAGAAGTACCACAAAGAAGTATAAAGCAGAATAAGACACTGATAAGGGGTATATTTTAGATAGGGTAGTCAGGGAAGGTCTTTTTGAAGAGGGAACATTTATAGAGACTACATGAGGCGGAGTTAGTGAGTCACAGGGCTCTCTGGAGGAAGAGGGTTCTAAGCAAGAACAAAGTCCATGGGTGGGAGGGAGTAAGCTTGGTGTGTTCCAGGAACAGTAGCAAGGCCAGTGTTACCAGAGTGACTGAGGAAAGAGGAGAGTGGCAGAGGATAAGATCAGAGAGATAGGCAGGTACCAGATCACACAAAGTTGCGCTTTCATAAAGATAAAATATACCACTATCAGACAAAGCTCTACTTTAAGAAATGTAAGTGAGAGAACCATGGGTAGCAAGAGCTAAAAAAATGGATAAAATATTGTTAGTGGAAGAATTAGTATCTCAGGCAGTAGGACCTAGAGGTAGAGACAATATTGAAATTTTTATTGCTAACCTTTCATTGAGCACTCTCTACGTGCTCTAGTTAAGCACCTGACACAGATTATTTAGTTAGTGCTCACAATAACTCCAAGCAATAGATACTACAGTAGATGTGGAAACTGAAAAGTAAATGACAGAACCAAGTCTGTCTAACTCAAAGAGTTTTAATCTCTTAACTACCACACTATCTCCTACACCGGACTGGCTGTTGTGGACCAGGCAGGCGGGAGGAAAACGACACATCAGTTACACAGACACCTATGTGAATTTAGGAATCTTGACATAAGAATGTATTTTCTGTGGAATCCAACAGCAGCACGCTTTCATCTCTGATTGCTTTCCGAGGGCACTGCTCTAACTTGGACCCACCGTATCCTTCCTGGACACATCACCTACTTCTCACACTTAGTACCGATGCTGCGACTTACCCTGACACACAGGCAATGTTCATTGACTGCTGACTTGAACTGAAATGGGCAAAACATGAACGTTAGCTGCTTAAATCTCTCCGAATCCAAAGCCAGAAACAGCTCCTTTTTGGCTGATCTCAGTTCTCTGACTAATATTAATTCTTTTCCCTCAAGCAGACAATAGGTTTCCTTGGGCAGTTATTTTTATACCTCTTTTGTGTTCTGTACAGTGGCTACCAGAGTACTGGACATATACAGAATGCTCCATAATACTGGAATGATCGGTACCCCTATCTTCTCTATATCTTTATGTTTTTTTTCTCCTTAAATTACTACTATAAAGATAACTCAATGGGCATGCTTCAATTACATAAGTCCGTACTCATCCTAGTAATCAGAAAATTAAATTATCATTATCATTAATACTTTCTGAACATTTTATACATGGGGCAATATATACACACACATATAAAAATATCAACATCTGTACACGGCAACATATAGATCATTTTATTTAAGAAACTGCTATTGAGCATCTGTAGGAAAACAGTGTTAAGTAAGATAAACATTAATCTCTATCCGAAAGTACTAAGTGCTTTGGCAGTGAATTACACAAGGTATATGGCTGAGATATGGATGAGAAGGTGGGTACCAGCACTCTCAGTGAAGGTTGCAGCATTTACAGAGTCCTAGACATGAGAGAATACAACATATCAGAAGAACTGAAAGAAGCTGAACATGGGCATACACATCATTAGAGAATTTTTCTATTTATTGCACTAATGTCAATATATAGTCTATTAAGAGATTGACAAAATTAAATGTACAGAAAAAATGTATATTCTCAAATCCTTAAATGAATGTTGGCTCTTTCATACTTCCTAATATCTCAGTTGTTCATGACTGGTTAAAAAAATACTTTTTAACTGACAACTTAATCCTTTTTGTATAAATACATTAATTCTTCTTTCCAAACCTCAACTAACTAAAAGGGGTCAACTACTCACTCATCCCCCTTCTCTACGGGTCTCTTAACAAGACGGACCATCAACTCTGTTTCTTCTGGTTTTCATGTTGTCATCTACCTTGGAGCAATCTTATTCTTCCCTGGTCCTAATATTCAACCTCACCAAGAAGTAAAAACACAAACCTCCCACTCTCTCAAAGCAAGATATGAAAACTATTTGCAAAGAAATCCTATTTTTTTTTCCTTCTAGGAGGTTTACACCATCCAAATTCTTCTATCCTATGGTTATCATTTTTTACATGCCTGTATATGCCTATAATTCACATGGGATAACATTTCTGAAGAGTCTTGAGAAAAGTCAATTATTCAGGGAAGTGCCATTTTATTGAGTTGGATGATTGATTGAATTGTCATTCCTTTCAATTGTGGTTAAATATTCTTTCTAGTGAACAAGAAAAGGTATAGGAGGTAAAACTAAATCTCCCTTTCTTTCACAGGTTGATTTCTGAGCTTAAAGCCATCACTGAATTGCAGATCATGAATTTAGAAGGTCACTTATACACAAATGACCTCCAAATGTGCCCCCCCACCATGACCTCACGAATATATAGTGTGGTATAAAACCTTCCAGCAACCCTTCTATCAACGTCCTCCAAACTCAATTTGGTATGGAGGCCTTTCCTTCTCACTACTGCATGGTATAAATAAACCTATTCTACTACCCTAAAACATTTCGACTCCCACTGCCAGCACTAACAGAGTCTCTCCTTTTCCTAATCCTCTCCACTACCTCTCACACCCTGCTTACTGAGGATACAGCCATCACTTGGAGGTCATCACCACTGTAGATCCTAATCCTACCATTTCCCTTATGAAAGACACAGTGGAACCCTCACTTCACCATCTCTTACTACTAGAGTCTTTCCCTTCACCCTAACCCCCACCTCCTCTGAAGTAAATACTTAATTGAACATCTACTAATTTGAGGACACTTTAGCAAGACAGGAAGAAACAGAACACGTAAGAATGAAGGGGGCAATTGTATAGTAGTAAATATTAACAATACTTGATGTTTATGAAGTATGTAGTATATGCAAGGCAGGGTGCTAACATCTTTACACACGTGTTCCCATTTAATCCTCACAATACCCCTAACATTACACAACATTTGTATCATCCTCATTTTACAAAAGAAAAACGTAAGGCTTATCAAGGTTAAATAGCTTGCCTAGATGAACAGAGCAGGTAAGTGATAGCACAGGCAGGACGACATCAACCCCCCAGTCTCAACCACTATCCTAATACTAGCTCCTGTTAGAATTACATACATTAGGAAAACAGAGAAGAGTAGGCTTTAAGCTGGGCTCTAGAGAATAAATAACAAAGAACATAACTAGAATTAGCCATCCTGTAGGCCCTGGGCTAAGTGTTGTCCATTTCCTAAATCAATCAACGTTAAAGGAAGTAGGATATACTGATTATGTTTCTTTGCTACAGCAAAATCTATGTAGAGGGGAAAATGTACTGTTTTGAAATTACCAGAGTCTTTCTTATACCAAGTTGATGAACCAACATAATTTTGTCATCTTTATCATACAGTAGGATTTTAAAAATATATTTTAAAAGACCACTAATATAATCAATATGTATTATATATTTATGCTTATTTTATAGAATTTAGAAAATTTGCCAAGGCCATTTTTAATCTTATATTTATCTGTCAGGCTTATCTTGCTTTACTTCATTTTTGTAACTATTCTAATCAAATCTTAGACTTATCGGATGGATTTAATGGTCAAGAATGCAATAATCAACCCTAATATTGTTCCTAAGAGGAAACAGGTGCTTTATTATATCATTTAAAAACCAAGTTGTCTGTTTTTTGTCTAATTTTTCAACTAAACTGTAAACCCTTGAAGCATAAGTTTTATCTTTGTTTCACGATACTGTGCAAAGCTTTAGCCTGGTGCCTGACACACAGTGGGAATAACTGATATTCATGGCATAGAATTTTAAGAGTTAAAAGGGACCGAGAGATCATCTAGTCTAACACCTCTGTGCAAGGGACCAAAAGTCAGATCTTTTGAGTCTCATATCAAGTGTGGTTAACTAGCTTGCTTGTTAACTACTTCTAATAAATGTTGGGAACACGTAGCTAATTTCCAAATGCTGCTAATTTACAGCCTAGGGTAATGCATGCCAAACTATCCTTTACTGTCTTCAACAATTAAAGGTACAGTTTACAACAAGCCTTTGGTGGAAAATGTAAATTATCTCCTATCCTGTTCTTTTTCTTTCTGTCTTCATTTCTTCCTTCACTCCTTCCTTGCATCTGTATGGTATCCTGATCACATGTGTGTGTGACCTTTCCCCAGTTTTCTTTCTTTCCCTCCTCCCCTTATAGGTTTCAGGTGGCTTTTTTTGTTGTTGCTGCTATTTTCAAGTTTCCTGAACTAACCATATTGTTTCAGGTACTCAATTACTTTTCTCTAATCTCTGCCTTCTCTTTTTCACTGTGGCATATTTGTAGTAGGCTGGGCTTGGTAAAGGGAGCTATGGCAAAGAAAATGGCTTGTAGATAGACTTAAATAAGTACAGTTAGAAGATCAGTTTGGATGGAGAGGATGATGAGGTATAATAAACATCAAAATATCAAAGTTATATCTGAGAATAACAATGCAAATAGAAATGCCCAGCTTACTATCAGTTACATTTTAGGCAGTGAAAAAGTTGATTAATTCAAACATTTAAGAACCTGTTGAGTGCCACTGTTCTGGGGACGTATAGATGGATACTATGGAGTCTCAGCCTTGAGGAGCTTACAAAGGGGAGTGGATAGCAAATAAACAGTTAAGAGCTCTAAAGCCAAACAGCTTGGGATTCAAAATCCAGTTCTGTCCCTTACTAGGTATGTGATCTTGGGCCAATTATCTCTCTGCACCTCAGCTGACTCATATGAAAAATGAGTAAACTGGAATCAAACTGCTTACATGTAAATCCCAGCTCTGTCACTTGGGCAAGTTACACTACCCTTCAGTTAACTGATCTGTAAAATGGAGAGAATAATAGTACACCTACACCTCAAAGGTTTTTATTTTTTCCTCAAATGAGTATTCAAAGAAATAATACACATAAAACACTTAGCATAATACTCAGCACACATTAAGTGGTCTAGAAGATTAGCCATTACTATTATGATAATCACAATTTTAACAAATGCTCTAGTAGAAATACATTAGCAAATTCTTTTTTTTTTTTTTTTTTTGAGAAAGAGTCTCACTATGTTGCCCCGGCTAGAGTGCCGTGGTGTCAGCCTAGCTCATAGCAACCTCAAACTCCTGGCTCAGGCGATCCTTCTGCCTCAGCCTGCCGAGTAGCTGGGACTACAGCTATGCGCCACCATGCTGGGCTAAGTTTTTCTATATATTTTTAGTTGGTCAATTCATTTCTTTCTATTTTTTAGTAGAGACAGGGGGCGGGGGGGTCTCACTCTTCCTCAGGCTGGTTTTGAACTCCTGACCTTGAGCGATCCACCCGCCTTGGCCTCCCAGAGTGCTAGGATTACAGGTACATTAGCAAATTCTATCATAAGGCAGAGAGAGAACCAATTAACTGCCTTGTAGACTTAAGAGCAGAGAGATTTGAACTGGATCTCAAAGGATGAGTAGGAGTTTGCCATGACAGGGAACAACAGTAGAGCACACTATATTAAAGCTAGTTCTGAGATCTGGGCAGCCAGATCCATGATGCAGAGGGTCTTTGAGGTACATGACAAAAATGGACAGAAAAAGAGAACAGCAGACATATTATATTGCAAAGATTATCGTGGATTTTGACATTTTCTTTTGTTAATTTATACAATAGCCACCATATATGTAAGACACTGGAGCTTATATGGAAATATAGAAATAGGATATCTCACACCGTGAGTCAGCACTTATTCTTTTTTTTTTTTTTTTGAGACAGAGTCTCACTCTCTTGCCCCAGCTAGAATGAGTTGTGTCAGCCTAGCTCACAGCAACCTCAAACTCCTGGGCTCAAGCGATCCTTCTGCCTCAGCCTCCCGAGTAACTGGGACTACAGACATGTGCCACCATGCCCGGCTAATATTTTCTATATATTTTTAGTTGTTCAATTAATTTTTTTCTATTTTAGTAGAGACGGGGTCTCGCTCTTGCTCAGGCTGGTTTTGAACTCCTGATCTTGAGCGATCCGCCCGCCTTGGCCTCCCAGAGTGCTAGGATTACAGCGTGAGCCACCGCGCCCGGCCTAGCACTTATTCTTAAGCTATATATCAATCTAATAAACTTGGTTAGTTTCAAAACTGATTAATATTAAAAACATAAAATTCTAAATGCTATTAATCGATTCAAGCACATTAATGGCAGAAGGGAGATCTAATAGCCTGACAGTAAGGCAGGAGAGAAAAACAGTGCAAACAGACATTGCTGCAGTGGTCTCGACCAGTCAGTGTTATTGCCAATCAACAGCCCCTAGGTCTATTCAGGGTGATGATTGTCAGTGATAAACTAATTATGTACGGAATATTCTCTTCAAAATGTAGGAAAATCTGAAATATAGTTTAGCTGGTTTTAGTGTAAATCTTTCATAAGAAAAAGTGTTTTCTTTCTTATAAGGGTAATTTTAGTTATCTGGAAGATTCATTTACATGGCACACCTCACACTCCACTGACGCTGTATAAATTCAGCATTACTGTTCGATTACTATACATCTAAAGTACTTTGTAGAATTGTATGTTATATAAAAATACCAGAGCTAGGTTTATATAAACTGAAAATGATTACAGCTGTGAGAGAAAGCATAACGTTTTTCAGAAAAATACGAGTAGACACAATTTGGGGTTGTCAAATACTGTTACATGTCAAATAAAATTAGAATACAATATGCAAATACTTTCCTCTTTACAATAATGTTAACATATACTTTTAAGAGAGCTTACCACTAGTTTATTCTTAGTCATGATGAGGTATCACTTACAGGAAAAGCATCAATACGAATAAGAATTCAGTATTATGCTGACATACAGGTTTGGGGATTTCAGGACATCAAGAGAAATGTGACATTATCTCCCAGGGCTAAACCAATTCCTTGCAAAGACAAAAGTATGATAAGGCAAACTATAATTTTAAGCAATTTATTTAGGATATAAATTGCAGTATAAATGTTGCTGCTTATGTCTAAAATCCTTGTAAGTGCTGAGGATTGTTTCAAGGCTACAGAGAGACTATTAGCACTGGAGGAAGTTGGAAACTCCAGGTATTACAGGATCTGCTGCATAAACCAAGTTTTAAGTTTCTGTTTTTCTTTTTTTCCTTTGGATTTTGGTTTTTACTCACAATTTATATAAGAATACACTTGGTGGCCGGGTGTGGTGGCTCACGCCTGTAATCCTAGCACTCTGGGAGGCTGAGGCGGGCGGATTGCTCAAGGTCAGGAGTTCAAGACCAGCCTGAGCAAGAGCGAGACCCCGTCTCTACTATAAATAGAAAGAAATTAATTGGCCAAGTAAAAATATATGTAAAAAATTAGCTGAGCATGGTGGCGCATGCCTGTAGTCCCAGCTACTTGGGAGGCTGAGGCAGAAGGATCGCTTCAGCCCAGGAGTTTGAGGTTGCTGTGAGCTAGGCTGATGCCACGGCACTCTAGCCCGGGCAACAGAGTGAGACTCTGTCTCAAAA